>JAFEMH010000340.1:305000-547500 GCA_022495995.1 Adenophora triphylla var. japonica
AATTAACTTCAAGATTAACACTAGTGAGTGATGCGGTTCAGCGGTAGAAGGGGTGAAGTTAAAGTCTTTGGTGTTTTTTTTCAAATCCATGTTCGAGCCTTGCTACCTACATTTTTAATTAATTTTATTTGTCCTCCATCTTTATTATTCTCTCTCTCTCCATTTCTTTCTCTTAACTTGTTTTTCTTTTTCTCCTAATTTCCTCACATTTTTTCAATCTTAATTAATTAGTTAGGCTTTTTCCATTTTTTTTGTTTTTGGTCTTTCTTCCTATTATCTCAAGTTTAATTAGCAAATTTGAATTTCTTTTTTGTACGAGTAATATATTTTAATAAATTGTTTGCATTAAATACTTCAACATTATTTCAATCGTTCTTTGAATTATTTACTTTTATCATTTTTGTTAACTTTCTTAATTCTTTACATTTTTAACTAAAATACATTGTATTTCATGGATCCGACCCATTTTTTACTTGTTCGACCCGATTTTTTTTTTTTCGGGGGCAGCCGGACATTCCTGGCTCCGCCCCTGATTGGGCCTACACGTGTAAATGATCTGCTTGATATTATCTTAAAGATTGAGATTTCACTTTAAAATCAATTAGTGAAAAGAGGAGTGACATATGATCTTTATATTTTATATACAAGATATATGTCAATTTTCAATTTGTAATAATGTCTCTAACATGTACTCCCTCCGTCCCTGAACAATCTTCACACTTTCCCTTTTGGGCGTCCCAAAACTTACTTCACACATTTAAAACTTACCTAAAATGGAAAGGAATCTTTACTATTCCCTCCACTCATTCTCTCTCCTACATTATTTTAATACTCACAACACCATTATAATTTACTATTCCCTCCACTCATTCTCTCTTCTATTTTATTTTCACACTCACAACATTTTCAATATAATACTCCCTCCTTAAAACCCGTGCAAACAGTGTTTGTGAATTAAGTTTGGGGACGGAGGGAGTATACTATTACTTATACATTCATAAAAACCGAAAATGGACAATGATATACACCCTTCCTTCGTATTGAAAAGTTAATCCAATCCCTCTTCTTTTATTGTTAATTTATATGAACTTTAATCAATAATTTAATTTTAAATTATTTTTAATTATCCTATAAAAAGATTATATTTGGATGATATATAATGATTTATCAATAACAAATTTTAAATTTTCATTAGAATTATTAAAACTAATACTCAAAATTCATTCAAACTAATAAAAAGAAGAGATACTCCCTCCAATTGAAAATATATGTACTTTTTAGAAGGCACCGAGATAAGTCACTCTTTATATTGAAGATATGAGATTTTTTTAATACTTAAAGTTGTAAATCTGAGGCCCAAAACATAGTATTTAATTTTGCAAGGCCGAAGCCATGGATTTGCTTTGGTGACTTGGCCCAGGGCCAGGCCTGATTACATGAACCCATTAAACTTACGATAAATGTATTTCATTTTAGGCCGTATATTGTAACTAGTAAAAGCCCGTATCCGAGGACACGTGGTATTTTTTTAATTAAAAGTGAGGGCAAAATGGGAAAGAGACAATTTAGTGAGGGTAAAATAGGAAATTTTTTTTGGCACTATTCATACAACTATTCATCTCACTTCCATCATTTATACTATAGATTTGATTAACTGAGTTTTACACGTTATTTCAATTGGTTATTGAGTTTGTTATCGTTACATTCTGATTCTTGAGTTTGTTTAACTATTACAATATGGTATAAAAATGGACAAACTGTTAACTTTTTAATGAAAATGTATGAAAACACTAACAAGTTTTTTTTTCAAAACCGTAATTTTTACCCTCCAACTCAACTAATTTTCAATTTTACCCTAATATATTAAAAATTTATAGTACTATTCATCTTAAACATTTATAATATTAAGAAAGATATTACACATTATACCCGAAGCTCACCCTCCTTATAACATCCACCACGCCATCGCCACCGCCACTACCTCACCATTACTTTGATTTCAAAATTCAATATAAACAAAAATTTTAGATCGGTTTAATATCAAAATCAAACATGAGATTTGATTTAATTGGGAGGGATGAGGGTGGAAGGGAAGATATGGTGGAGGTAGGTAGGTAGGTAAATGGTATGAGGGAAGATTGATAGCAACGGGGAGATGTTTTTTTTTTTGCCATTTTTTTTCCTCCTTTTCTAATTTTTTTCTTTTTTCCTCTCTTTGTTTTTTGTTTGTTTGATATATTTTTTTTGACTAATTATCCTCTTTATTTCTTTGCATTAATTTTTTAATTTATTTTTGTGGCGTGTTACTTTAAAATTAATTATTATATTTTTTAAAACAAATAGTTTTTGGTACACAAGAATTTTATTTTATTTGTGTTTTACTATTATTTTAAAAAATAATTATTTTATCATTTATAATATTAATTAAGGTACTATGTTCAATATTAATGATAGAATATATAATTTTATCACATTAACATGACATGAATCGAAATATGAATATCGTTGGGGCGTTTCCTCAGCAGCGACGCGCTACACTTCAAAGACCTGGGTGTAGTGATAAGTATGCAAAGGTTGCTAGGTCGTCGCCCGGAAGCGACGACCATCTCTTCGCCCGGGGGTGGTGTCAAATATGCAAGGGTGCGCTACACTTCAAAGACCTGGGTGTAGTGATAAGTATGCAAATGTTGCTAGGTCGTCGCCCGGAAGCGACGCGCCATCTCTTCGCACGGGGGTGGTGTCAAATATGCAAGGGTTCCCGCATTGCGGACGAGTGCAGGTAAAGAAGCTAGTCCATGGTAGGTGTAAGGGTAGTGGGATGCGCTTTGAAACTTGGAACATTGGATCATTGACAGGGAGATCAGCAGAGGTGGTGGAAGTTATGAGGAGGAGGAAGATTCACATAATGTGTCTACAGGAAACTAAGTGGGTTGGAGAGAAAGCAAAAGAAATATCGCCTTGGAGTTTTAAGCTTTGGTACTCAGGAAAGGATAAGGGTAGAAATGGAGTGGGTATCATTATTGATAAGGAGTATATTAATGATGTGGTGGAAGTGTACAGGAAGAGTGATCGAATTATGGGCATTAAACTGGTGATACGTGATGAGATTATAACTATTATTTCCGCCTATGCACCACAAGTAGGGTTGGATGCATCTATTAAACAAGTGTTACGAAAGATTTGGAGGAGGTAGTGCAACGAGTACCTAGTGGTGAGAAATTAGTGATTGGTGGTGATCTGAACGGACATGTGGGGTCTAGTCGATATGGCTTTGAGAGCATACATGGAGGTTTTGGTTTTGGAGAGAGGAATGAAGCAGGAAATAGTATCCTGGACTTTGCGTTGGCATATGACTTGAGTATAATGAACACTTGGTTCAAGAAGAGATCATCTCACTTGGTGTCCTATAGGAGTGGAGGTAATGCGAGTCAGATTGACTTCTTCTTAGTAAGAAATACTTGTAGAAAGAGTTATACAGATTGCAAGGTTGTTCCGGGTGAGAGCACAGCAACTCAACATAGACTGGTGGTACTTGATTTTCGAAGTAAGAGAATTTCGAGGAAGAGAAAATCACAGGTAGACCTTAGAATCAAGTGGTGGAGACTTCAAGGGGAAAATCAACCGAAATTTGCAGCTAAGATGGTCGATACCGGTATTTGGGCGGATAATATGGAGGATATGGATATAGATTCGACTTGGACTAAGATGGTACATACCATAAAGGAGGTGGTGAAAGAAGTCCTTGGAGAATCTAGAGGAAATGGGCCACCAAGTAAGGACACATCATGGTAGAATGAGGAAGTAAAACAAGCAATAAAGGGCAAGCGAGAATGCTACAAATTATTGGGGAAATGTAGGAGCGACGAGAACTATGAGAAGTATAAGGAAGCTAGAAGAGATGCTAAGAAAGCAGTAAGAGACGCAAGAGCAAAGGTGAATCAGAAACTTTATGATAAGTTGGATACAAAAGAAGGGGAAAAGGACATCTACAGACTCGCTCGTATGAGGGATAAGAGGACACGAGATATTGGGACGGTTAAATGTGTGAAGGATGTAGACCAAAGAGTTTTAGTCAGGGATAAAGAGATAAAAGATAGATGGAGTTCGTACTTTGATAACTTGTTCAATGGCGGTCAAGAGCAGGATGTTGGAGATTTAAATATCTCTTCGAGTATGGTTAATCGAGATTTTATGCGGAGAATTCGAAAGAGTGAAGTGGAAATGGCAATGAAAAAGATGAGATTGAAGAAAGCCGTTGGACCGGATGGTATACCAATTGAGGTTTGGAGATGTTTCGGGAGAGGGAGTAGATTGGTTAACAACACTATTTAACAAGATATGGAGAGTTAACACAATGCCATTGGAGTGGCGGAAGAGTACTCTGATCCCTTTGTATAAGAATAAAAATGATGTCCAAGATTGTGCCAACTATCGGGGGATCAAACTAATGAGCCATACTATGAAACTTTGGGAAAGAGTGATTGCACAAAGACTGAGAAAAATTGTGGATATTTCGGATAACCAATTTGGGTTTATGCCGGGAAGATCTACTATGGAGGCAATATATCTTATGAGACAAACCATGGAGAAATATCGGGATCAAAAGAAAGATTTGCATATGGTTTTCATTGATTTGGAGAAGGCATATGATAAAGTGCCAAGAGAGGTACTTTGGTGGGCATTAGCAAAGAAAGGTGTTTCAAAGAAATATATTGATATTATCAAGGACATGTATAATGGAGTTAGTACTTGTGTACAGACTAGTGTTGGGAAGACTGAAGAGTTCCCTATAAAGATTGGAGTGCATCAAGGTTCCGCACTTAGCCCCTTTCTTTTTGCTTTGATAATGGACGAATTGACGAGGTCACCCAAGATGATATACCAAAGTGTATGCTTTGTTCGCAGATGATATTGTGCCGATTGATGAGACAAGAGAGGGTGTTGAAAGTAAATTGGAGTTGTGGAGACACACTTTGGAATCTCGAGGTTTTCGATTAGCGAAGCAAGACTAAATATTTGGAGTGTAAGTTTAGCGTAGTTGGAAGTAGGGAGGCGGGGGCCACATTTGATGGAAATATTATCCAAGCTTCGAGTTTTTTCGCTATCTTGGATCCATTATCCAAAAGGATGGAGAATTAGATGGAGATGTGACTCATAGGATTAAAGCAGGTTGGTTGAAGTGGAAGAGTGCTACGTGGTTTCTATGTGATCGCGGCATGCCCAATAGATTAAAGGGAAAATTCTACCGCACGGCAATTAGGCCTAAGCATTGCTTTATGGCACCGAATGTTGGGCCGTGAAACAAAGTGTCACGTGCATAAGATGAATGTGGCGGAGATGCGTATGCTTCGATGGATGTGCGGTCATACAAGAAAGGATCGGTTGGGGAATGAGGTGATCGGAGGTAAAGTAGGAGTTGCGCCATCGAGGATAAAATGAGGGAAAATCGTCTACGGTGGTTTGTACATGTGAGAAGGAGACCGAGTGATGCACCGGTTAGGAGGCCGGAACAGTGGAGAAATGAGAAAATGGCGAGGGTAGGGAAGACCCAAACAAACTTGGATTAGAGTAATTGAAAATGATATCAATTTACTTGGAGTGGATGAAAGTATGGTGTTGAAGAGGCCGGAGTGGAGGGCAAAAATCCATGTGGGGGTTGATTTTTTATTTTTTATTTTTATTTTTTACTTTTTTATTTTTATTTTTTATTTATTTTTTATTTTTTTTATTTATTTTTATTTTTTTTAATTTAATTTAATTTAATTTAATTTAATTTTTTTATTTATTTTTTTTTTCACGATAACATATGAGGATTCATGTTAGCCGACCCCAAATTATTTTGGGACTAAGGCTTTGTTGTTGTTGTTGAGGTCAAAATGAATTAGTTGCGTTGCACGGTGAAAATTGCAATTTTGAAATAAGCTTGTTAGTTTGTTCATCCATTTTCGTTAAAAAATTAACAATTCGTCCATTTTTACATCACATTACTCCAATTTAACAAATTTAGGAATCGAAATGTAACGAATACAGACTCAAAAATCAATTGAAATAATGTGTAAAACTCAGCTAGCTAAATTGCAATATGCCTTTTATTTTAGGACAAATTGCAATTTGGTTGCCTATGTTTGCATTCATTTTGCAATTTGGTTTCCAATATTGAAAAAGTTGTAATCCGATTTCTAACATTGATATTTTGTAGCTAGTTGGTGTAAAAACTAACAAAATGTTGGTTTTTTTTTTATATATAAAATCTAAGTTATTCGTCATTCACTTGAACTTTTAAAAGTCATAATGGTTATTTCACTTTCATGTCAACCCCAAGACCACCAACCACCACCACTATTAACACCACCACTCACTGTTTTACTGTTTTTTTTTAAAAAAAAATTAATTTATATTTTTGATTTTTTTTCATTAACTAATAGCTATAAAGCTACATCATTTGATGTTAAAAAGAAATTAATTCCTTTGTCTCTTGCGAAATGATTGGCAAGCCCCTTAAAAAGTTATTAGCAAGGCATATGACTTTAATTTCGTCAAAAAACTAACATTTGGTTAGTTTTACACCAATATGTAATAAAATGTCAATGTTAAAAATCGACTTGCAACTTTTTCAATGTTGGGAACCAAATTGCAAAACTGATACAAACATAGATTATCATTTGCCCTTCATTTTATCATAACACAACTTTTTAAAAAGTAAATGGCAATAGTAGAACAAAAAATCTATTTTAAGAACTAACAAAAAATGAAGGATAATTTAGTATTATATATATATATAATAAAAATACTAAGCATGAGAATACAGAAGATAAATAACAAACAAAAATACAGAATTCATAAATTTAATTAATTTGCTACAGTAAAATAGTAAATTTGACTTTTTTTCAATAGTAGAGTTGACTCTAATACTCTTAGGTACGTGGCCATTTGTTAAACCAATCACACTGTATAATTTGTGAATATATACAGCTGCAGTGAGCGGTTCTTAAACCCGTCTCAACATTCTGCCGACTGGTTTCCGATACCGATATACCTTATGAGTTTAAGAGACTTCTATACTAAAGAAAGCATTAATATAGAATAAAGAACAAGGAGTTTAAGAATAACTTACTTTTATTGATACCAAACTTGATAATTTACAATGGTTGTACAATGGATGGTTGTAGAGAGGAATTTAGAGAGAAGTGGGAAAACTAGAAAATGAAAAACTTGCAAATAAAAAACCCTGCCTCCTGCTGAGGATGGTCCTTCTTTTTTATAACTAAGGAAAAGTTATGGATCACGCCATATGTGCGGTGCGCATTTGTCCTCCTAGGAGGGATCCACTTCTTTTGACTAACACATATACTTACAAATGAAAAGTAATAATTATATTTGTTTGATTGAGGGCGGCTTCCCAGTGTGGAGATGCTTTCTTTTTTATTTGTCATTGAGGGCGGCTTCACTGTAGACAGCCACTTTGTTTTGTCGATGCTGATTGTAGAAAGCCACTTGTTATTTGTCATTGAGGGCGACTTCACTGTAGACAGCCACTTCGTTTTGTTGATGCTGATGTCCACTTTGTTTTGTTGATGTGGCTCCCTCTACAGGTCTAGGTCTAGGTCCAGGGTTGCCTGGGGAAAAAGTCGTCGTTTTGGTTGTAGTCATCTTCCGGGATTATTGATGATGAGCTCCCTTCATCGCTGAGTTGAGCCATTAGTTTTTCCAGGTCCATTTGGTTGGTACATTGAGCCATTTGTGCCATGATTTGTTGTTTTCTTTGGAGGAATTCTTCGTTTTTCTGTGTTTGTTTTGGTGGAATGTCTTTGCAGAAGTTTGGATTTTGTTTAAAATATTTCATGACTGCATTCATATCACAACAGAATAATTCTGTTTTGTCCCACCACTTGATCTTATGTTTTCGGATCAGGACGGGAAGAATGGTTTTTTGTACGCACCCACACATTTGTTGCCCTTGGGCTCCCATTTGTACACAGTCACAAATTTGTTTTTCTTTAAGATCAAATTCAGTCATGAAAATCCAAGGGACTTGGAAATTATGACAGAATAAGGTCCAAAGAGGAGTTTGAGCAACATGCTAAGGATATATAATTTTTGTTGACCAATGGTCAAAAGCCTTTCGTACACACTCTGGAACTATTGTTTTGTCTAATCCAAAGTTTTTCCACCATTGATGGAACCAAAATGGAGTAGGATAAGAAAATTGGGGTGATATGTAAAAGAAATAAGATAGGGAAAAAGATTTATTTTGTTTGAGAAATGCCCGTGACCAGGCTGTAATGTCATCCCAATAGTTAAATTGAGATGAACCATTTTGAAATTGTAGATCTTTAGCCTCGTCGGGCTTTTGGCCCCAATCTGATACTGAGAGAATTTTTAAAATTTGAACTTTGCAGTATCGGATTTTGGAAATATCCAAATGGTCTGTGGAGTATTGGAAAGTGGCAGACCTTGTTTGTGTTAAAAAATTTTCATAATAAAATTGGGATTTTGTAAAATTTTCTAGTAAATAATTGAGTGAAACAGGTAAAAGAAATTCGGAAATCAGGTAAGGATGCCAATTTGAATTGGTTTCAAAATATTCGGGTTCTATAACACAGATGAAGTCTTCGTAGTTTTTGTAAATGTAAGATGTGGGTGGTGTTTGTTTTGGGCTAGGGCTTGGGGTTATTTGTTTAACATTTGCTGGTAAAGGTAGATGTGGGGTTTATGGTTGAGGGCAATCTGGGCATTCTATATTGAGGGTGATTTTGTATGTTTTTTGTGAGAGAGATCCTGAAGAGGATGTAGATATATATATATACGGAAACCCAAAAAATCCGCCGTACCCCCCTTTTATGGTATCAGAGCATGGTTTGTTCTAAGTCTAAAAGACTAAAACAGGCTTGATCGGTGGCATATGATGTAAGTCCACAAATTTATCAAGAACCCGTTTAGGTAAAGACAAGGGATAAATCATTATCTAATACTATTTTAGGTTGATATGATGGAATTTTATGGTCATATACTATGTTAATAATATTCGTTCATAATTAATGCTTCTTATACGATGTTAATAATGTTTGGTTATGATTCTGATTAATGATTAATAAGGGTTATATGAATAACTTTTGAAGGATTTTAAGGTTTTAAGGAATGGACTAAGGGTAAGGATCGCTCTCATAATTGATTCTTCCACTTCATCCTCGCTTAATATAATTGAACTCTTTAATTTGACGACTACCAACCAAAAAACTTTAGTTAAGATAGTTGAAAATTTGGATTATATTAAACATCAGAATAATCAAATTCTTGTAGAATTAAGAGAAAGTCGAAGACACATACCTAGTAAACAGGAGTTTCAACAGCTAAATTACTTATTAGAAAATTCAAAACCTAGACAGACTCTAGAAGCTAAAGAAGTTTTACAAAAAGTTGAAAAATAGGTTGTAAATTTAGAACAAGTTATAACTACAGTTAAAAGTATTGTTGTAAGTTAAAACTAGAACAGTCTAGAGAATATTCACAGGCCTTATCCGACGCCAAAAGATATAAAGCCGAAGAAAATAAAGATGAAATTACTGGGTTTACGTCTTACACAAGTACAAGTAAAGCTGAAAGGACTTATCCCATCCTATTTAATTTTATTATAAGTTTGTTGTTACAAATCATCGAAAAATTAAATAAGTTATTAAGCAACATTGACAAGCCACAGTCTAGTTATCCTACAATAGATAACAACTTGGATAGAATAATTAGTGGAATTATTAGATTAAGTTTAGGAGAAGAAGTCAAAATTAAACGAAAACCCATACCATACACACATTGGGTACCAAGAAAATGAATGACCAACAAAATAGGAGCTTCTTAGGAAGAAGTCGGACATTACAAGAGTCTAGAAACTCAACTAGTAATATACAAGATATTATTACGTCAGACAGCTTTATTAACAGAATAATTAGAAGAGGATCTGGCACCACAAGTAATCAACAAACAATCCAAATAGAAGAAGAAATAAATCTAGACAGAAATATAGATCTATATAATCAAGATCAATTAGACATACTAAATCCTAGAATACTATATCAAACAGGTATGCTTAATATTAATACAGTCTTAATACGAAGCAGTAGAGAAGAAAGTCTTAGAGTTGTTGATAGAACAGTTACTATAGATTTATTCTCGCCAGAAACAATACAGAAAATTAAACAATCAGAAAAACATTTTGCACATGTAGGATTAGTAGTAATTGACATTAAAGCCTTAGGAAGAAATAATTTAGGAACAAAGTTATTAGCCTTATTATTAGACAAGTCCTAGAAAACAGAATTAAAGAAAGCTATTATTTCAGGAATGGAAATAGACTTAAGTCAAAATACAACTTTATTTTATTGTACACCAGGAATATTAAAAGACATTACAGATTTACAAAACATTAAAATCTCATTACAAACCAAAGGTTATGAATATTATGAAGGAAATAACATTGTAATAAGTGTTGGAACATTAGGAAAAGTCAGTAATAGATCCGGTATAAAATACAAAGTTAACATAGAAGGAATTGTAAACACAATAGCCTCAAAATATATACAAATGATAGATCCAATTAAAATAGACCCAGAAGAATTAGCAGGACTTGAATGGTCTCTAGATGACCTGAAAGAACAAAATGAAATATTAGTACCAAGACAAAGTTATATATATGAAGGAATAGATGGAATACAAAGTTTAAGATTTGTAAACTTTAAAAAAGAAACAACTAAACAAGACGAAGATGAAGCAGAAACAGAAACAGAAACAGAATATAATTTTATGAATATAGAATATGATACAAAACCTATTTATGACACAGAAAGTGATGAAAACGATACAGTTAGTAATGAAAAAGAAATTATTATCGGATTTGATGAATTCGAGCAAGAAGAAAATGATTTTAGTATAATAGATTATTTAGAAGAAGAACCTTCAACAGGGTTTAAAATTGAAGAAACAAGTAAAACATTTGAAGAAATTATTAATAAAAAATTTACTGAGTTAAATATCCAAGAAGAAGTATATGACATGATAATTGAGTGTATCACAGAATTAGGATGGACATATGAAGATAGCTACAATAAATTACAAGAGGTTTATAATTTACCTTTGGTAGATGATATACAACAAGGAAAAAACAATGATTTCTGATTTTTATAAACAAGAAAAAGTTTTTATGGATCAAAACATGCCAAATGCGCAAAAAATGACTAAATTAGAATGGACAGAACCAGGTACATCTACAGAAGAAGTAATAGGAAGAGAAAACTGGACCCTCCCATCAAAACAATACATAGGAGAGTCAAAATATGTTAGTCAAGGAACTAGATTGCCAATAGGAAATTTATATAGTGGTAACATGCTATTATTAGAAAAACAAAAATCACAACTTTGGGGTGATTAAATATTAATATGGGAACAAACAGTAGTACGGCTCTGGGAACAAATAAACGAGATAATATGGATATGTTTTCATACTTCGAAACTACATTAGGCCCAATAGCCTTGGAGATATGGAAAAGCAAAAAAGCCCAAGACCCCGATGAAATAAACAGACTTAAAGCCATCGGAGATAACCCATATAATTTCACCAGTCAAATCAGGACATTAATATTAGGAGTAGATCCAGCAAAAAATACGACTCTAATACAAGATACATCTATTAAAAATTTAGAACAGTTAAGTATAGCAGATATGAAATACATAAATGAATTTACATTAGATTTTACTAGATCATTATCTTAAACAGGTCAAGCTATGAATGATGACTTATGCGATAAATATTTTGTTAAATTACCTGGAGACTTAGGAAGAAATATTCATGAATCATGGAAATAGCAATTTAGTGAAAGAAGAAATCTAGGTATTGGACCTAGAATTACTTATACATTCACTATATTAGAAGATAAATGTAAGGAAGTAACCTTACGAGAACAGTTGAAAAAGAGTGCTTATGTCTTTTGTAAAACAACCATATATACGCCACAGGCTTACGGTCAATATAGCAAACCTAAAAAGAAACTAAGAAAAAGTACAACATATAGAAAAGAATACAAACCATATACATGTAATAAATATGTTAAAAAACCCAAAACTAGAAAATGTAAATGTTTTATCTGTGGAGATGAAAAACATCTAGCTAATAAATGCCAAAATAAAAATAAAAATACAGAACGAAGTAACTTAGTAGAACAATTAGGTGAATATGAAATATAACCTTTAGATATAAACAAGTCAGATGACGAGTCAGATTACAATATCTATAGCAGTGATGACAATAGTCAACTTACCAAGATTACATATACATATATGAATACAGAAGAAGAAGGATGTGAACATAACTAGATAAATAAAAGAGGAAATAACTACATTAAATGTTTTAATTGTGGCTATTTTCCTAGTATAGAAAAAAGATCACAGTGTAATATATGTTTTAAAGAAATTTGCTATTGATGTTTAAAAACACTATATAAGCAAAGTATGAATATAGAAAAAGATTCATCAAAAAAGATAAACATAGAATTAGTCATAGAAAAAATGGAGAAGTTAGAAATAACAAGTGAGTTACATAGTCTGAAAATTAGGAATATCGAAGATAGAGTTGTGCATATAGAAAATATAGTAAATAAGAATAAACAGAAAAGGGAAGACTCCTTAGAAAACATAGATCTCACCAATATGTCAACAGAACATACTCTAATACAAACAAAAAATATAACTAATATGATAAATTTGCAGTGCAGATTATGGTTGGACAACAATGAGTATCTAGACCTTACTGCCCTTTTAGACACAAGTGCTACAAAAAGTGTAATATCACATAGTATGGTACCCATGCAGTTTAAAAAAGAATTATCATATAAATTAGTTACTAGGACTATAGAAGATCGTTTAATGACAATTACACATTACATTGAACATATAGGGATACAATTTATCGATTTTTCAAGAAATTATAGCTTTAAATATGACATTCCCCAGGTAAACATTAGTCCAGAATACGTAAAATCAAAAGATTTTATTTTAGGATTAAACTTTATACTTAGATTACAGGGTGCTACTACAATTACAAAAAATTATATTACATTAAGTAAACATATTTATAGCATACCAACCTTACGCTATAATCAGACATCAGAGTTAGCACAAAAGCGTGGTGGACTTGGTAACCTAGAATTTTTACGACAAGATAACCCGAAAGCAAAGTTACATATAGAAAATGAAACATTAAGCTTACTAACAAACATGTTAACACATGAACTAGAAAAGGGAATGGAGGTAGCAAAAAGTAGTAATCATCCTATTATTTTATATTTGGAAAAAATAGGATTAATAGGAGAAGATATTACAAATTCAAAAGTCACATAAACGTGTAAATTCAAAATAAAGAATATTGATATTACAATAAGAATGGCTAATATAGAATATAGTCCTCTAGACAAAGAGGAATTTAAAAAACAAATTCCGAAAATGCTGAAACAAAAGTTAATCAGAAAATCAGAAAGTCCACATAGATCACCAGCGTTTTTAGTAAGAAATCATAACGAAATTAAAAGAGGAAAAGCTAGGATAGTTTATAATTACAAAAGACTCAATGACAACACAGAAGATGATGGGTATAATATACCTAACAAAGATTCTTTGGTAAATTTAATTCAAAAGAAAAAGATATTTTCAACTAGAAGAAAATTTTAAACCATGGACAACCTCCACTTGTTCTGAAGGACAGTTTGAATGGAATGTTTTAACTTTCGGACTTAAAAATGCTCCTTCAATCTTTCAAAGATTCATGGATAATATATTCTTAAAATATGATTTCTGCATGGTTTACATAGATGATATTTTAGTAGCCAGTGAAACATTAAAAGAACATGAACATCACTTACAACAAGTATTCAGTGAAATAAAGAAACATGGAATAGTTGTGTCAAAAAGAAAAATGGAACTCTTCAAAAGAAAGATATCTTTTCTAGGATTAGAAATAGGAAATGGAAAAATAAAATTACAACCACATATTTCAATAAAGATTGTTGAATTTCCAGAGAAATTTGAAAATTTAAAACAAATACAAGCCTTTTAGGGATTAGTTAATTATGCTAGAAAATTTATCCCAACCCTATCAAAACTAGTAGGACTACTTTATAGTAAAACTACAAAAAATGGTCAACAAAACTTTAACAAAGAAGACATTAAATTGGTGAAAACAATAAAAGAAGGTATTAAAAGTATTAAACCATTAGAGTTACCCTTAGTAATAGATTACATAATTGTAGAAACAGATGGATTTAAATAAGGATGGGGAGCTGTCCTTCTCTGTAAGACTAATAAATACGTGTCAAAAAATAATGAAAAAATTTGCTCATACGCTAGTGGTAATTTTAATAAAACAGGGTTAAATTAGACAAGTCTAGATTATGAAATACAGGCATTAATAAATGCAATAGAAAAAT
The DNA here is from genome assembly GCA_022495995.1 of Adenophora triphylla var. japonica. Taxonomy (NCBI): domain Eukaryota; kingdom Viridiplantae; phylum Streptophyta; class Magnoliopsida; order Asterales; family Campanulaceae; genus Adenophora; species Adenophora triphylla. The sequence continues at coordinate 319,466 of JAFEMH010000340.1, forward strand.
TCAAATTTTTTCTAAGCAAAGAATTCACAATAAGAACAGACTATGAAGCTATAGTTAAATTTATAAAAAATGACTAGAGTTAAAAAGTAAACAGAATAAGGTGGATAAATTTACAAAACATAATACAAGGTAGCAGATATATCATTAACTTTGAACATATAAAAGGGAATAATAATACGATTGCTGACATCTTGTCCAGAAATCTAAACAGGTTATTTCGCTCGAATGGATAGAGACGATAAGTTGAAAAAGATCATGTACTCTCGACAGACAAGAAAAGCCACAGCTATGGATACAGAAGACAGTGTGAAAGAAGAAAAGACAGAACAACAATATTACAGCCTTACATACCCATTGGAATTCAATCTAAAAAGAATGAGTTTAAACAAAGATTTTGCACAAACAGTTGGGCCTAGTTTTTCAAAATTTCATTCCGACAAAAAATTTATACCAAGAGCCCAACAGAAAGCAATTACTTTTGGCCCAAATACATTACCAATTTGCACAGAAGAAAATAAAAAATTCAGGTCCATCTTTGGAATGAATTTAACAGAAAAAAACAGTGTTTGCTGGATAATCTATGGCATATACACACTGTACCCAATGCGGCAACTGTCAAAGTACAAGTGTTAAATGCCCTAGGACATTATTTTCTAGAACAGTCACAAAAGATTCCAGAACAGTGCACTCAAAAGAAATTCACACATTATGTCATTTTCAGAGGTACAAAAATTGGAGTTTTCAATAGATGGGAAACAGTAGCAAAACATATACAGTGCCTTAACCCAATTTTTAAGGGTTTTTACAGTTTTAATAAAGCAATGAACATTGCTCGTGAACATTTCGGAATACAACAGTTTTTTATCGAACCGGAGGAGGTTAAAACTTTCTCTACAATTGCAAAAGAAAATCCTGAACAACTCTTAAAATTCCAGAAAGATCTAATTGCAAATCTTCAAAAACAGTTGATTCAAAAGGGAAGGAACACCCAAATGATACAGTTACAGGTTGAAAACAACAAGCTAAAACAACAGTTGGCCACACTTGAAGAAACAACAACAACAACAACAAAGCCTTAGTCCCAAAATAATTTGGGGTCGGCTAACATGAATCCTCATATGTTATCGTGAAAAAAAAATAATAAAAAATAAAATAAAATAAAAAATAAAAAATAAAATAAAAAAATAAAAAATAAAAATTAAAAATTAAAAAATAAAAAATAAAAAATCAACCCCCCACATGGATTTTTGCCCTCCACTCCGGCCTCTTCAACACCATACTTTCATCCACTCCAAGTAAATTCATATCATTTTCAATTACTCTAATCCAAGTTTGTTTGGGTCTTCCCCTACCCCTCGCCATTTTATCATTTCTCCACTGTTCCGGCCTCCTAACCGGTGCATCACTCGGTCTCCTTCTCACATGTCCAAACCACCGTAGACGATTTTCCCTCATTTTATCCTCAATGGGCGCAACTCCTACTTTACCTCTGATCACCTCATTCCCCAATCGATCCTTTCTTGTATGACCGCACATCCATCGAAGCATACATATCTCCGCCACATTCATCTTATGCACGTGACACTGTTTCACGGCCCAACATTCGATGCCGTAAAGCAATGCCGGCCTAATTGCCGTGCGGTAGAATTTTTCCTTTAATCTATTGGGCATGCCGCGATCACATAGAAACCCTGTAGCACTCTTCCACTTCAACCAACCTGATTTAATCCTATGAGACATATCTCCATCTAATTCTCCATCCTTTTGGATAATGGATCCAAGATAGCGAAAAAACTCAGAAGTTTGGATAATATTTCCATCAAATGTGACCGCCCCTGCCTCCCTACTTCCAACTCTGCTAAACTTACACTCCAAATATTCAGTCTTGCTTCTGCTTAATCGAAAACCCCGAGATTCACTTGAAGAAAATATGACGAAATTACAAAATACAACTAAGACTGACAAAATCAGTTACAGAGACTTCAATAGCTTCAAGGCTCGCATCATTGATATTCCATGGAGACAGACCCTTCAACCGGTCCTAGACAAAATCAGAGACTTAGATCAGATTATATCAGAAAAGATTTGTACAGGATTTCCCAAAATCTTGTACGAATTACAGTAAAAGATGGTACAAATTGTCTTCAAAAATTAAAATATAGATGAGTGAAGGTAACATAAAGAATAAATAGTAAAGGAAAGGATACATGCGTTCTTCTGTTACAGATTGATTTGTTCAAAACAGACATGTCACAAGATTTAATAACTCAATTCTACCATTATGGTATGATTGATTACATTAAATTTAGGCTAACCCCTACAACAGAACAGATCATAAACAGTTTTGGTGAAAAGTTTACACTGGTAGCTGGTAATATAGCTATGCAGTCTTATCCACAGGAGGTGGGATGCAAAATTTTCGCATCTTTTCCCTAGTTAGATGATCACACATACAGACCAACAAGAAAGCGCATATTTATAAGCAACAGACTTCATGACCAAGAATTACTAGAAATGGCGGTCAAAATCGAAGACAACATTGACTTTTCTAGCCTCTTTTGGCTCCATGAACAAAAGCTTGAATCTATAACATTTCACAAGGAATTCATATCTGAGCAGCAGAAAATCCCTGATCTTCCAAAATTCTTCCCTTGGTTTAACTACAAACTAATGGCAGAAGGACACTACACTCATATCTGGGCAAAGAAAAACTGGGATATGATTCTTCCCTTTGTTGGGGAAGGAGATAAGTTAGAGCCAAATCACATCAATAATCAAGACGAAGACAGTCCTTGGCCTCATCATGATGACGATATGATGATGCAAGATGTACAATCAGATGGAGATACCATTCCAACAATTGACAACACACACAGAGATTTCTAGAAGGCTCAAAACGTTAGCAATGACGTTATACATATACAAACAAAGAGGCGGCTGATAGCTTTCATCAAAAGATGCTTTTTATTTTGTTTTCTTTTCAAAATAATGCGCCTAGTGCTCTATACTTTATGACTTTTTTGTCTATGACCTTTTAAAATTGTCTGAATGTAATTATTAAAGTAGTTTCTATAGGATTTAGACACGTGTATAGCTTTATCATCTTTTGTAATAATTCAGATTCAAAATAGTTTAGGTAACCGGTTAAGCAACTGGTTCTATAGGTTTCCTACAAGGGATATAAATACCCTTCTCCTCCTCAGTTGTAATTACGAGTGAGAAAATCAAGAGCAATCTTTCTTAAACTTATGGCAGCTTAAAAACCTTTCCGACTCCCTTAGTCCCATAACTTAAACTCCTTTAAATACCTTCTGCACTTCATAATATAGCCCTTACCTTAAGAAAAAAAGTATTTTTAGTATTTTCGCTCCACTGTAAAATTCTGGTGTGTTCTCGAACATCATCGTTGTCTCTTTATCTCCTCCACTTTGTAAGTGTTCATAATCTTCCTTCTCTTCAATTAATTTATAATTATATGTTTTAATAATACTATAGCTTTTACTAATAATGTTACTGTAACTTCTACTGTAGCATAAATTTTGTAATTAATTTATTTTATAATGGTTTAGTATAGTGGTTTAACGGAAACCCAAAAAATTTGCCGTACTCCCCTTTATATATATATATATATATATATATATATATATATATATTTATATATGTGTATATATATATATATATATATATATATATGTATATATGTATATGTATATATAAATATATATATATATATAAATATACATATATATATATATACATATATATATATATGTATATATACATATATACATGTATATATGTCTATATATATATATGTACATGTATATATATACATATATACATGTATATATGTTATATATATATATATATATACATGTATATATATATGTATATATATACATGTATATATATATGTATATATATATATGTATATATATATATGTATATATATATGTATATATATACATGTATATACATATATATATATATGTATATATATACATGTATATATATATGTATATATATATATGTATATATATATGTATATATATACATGTATATATATATGTATATATATATGTATATTTATATATACATATATATATATATATGTATATTTATATATACATATATATATATATATATATATATATATATACATATATATATACATACATATATATATATATACATATATACATACATACATATATATATACACACACATATATAAATATACATATATATATATATATACATATATATATATACATATATATATATGTATACATATATATATATGTATATATATATATATATACATATATATATATGTATATATATATATATATATATGTATATAATAAAATTGTCTGAGTTATACAAGAACATTTCAATAGTTGAGATAATTAAATATCCGTTAAAGTACAAAATTAGACATTTATTTAAGACATAGAGAGAAGAATAATATTATCGTAAAAACTGATTAGTAAGAAAGTGAAAGAAATTGAGTAGCTGTACGGTCGTACAGAATAACAAAATACTGGTGATAGTTCTGATGTGATGATACCAAGGACTACACATACAGATTTGCAGGGAAACATAAATACAAAACACGAATTAAAAATAATGTTTACCACTTATCTACAGCAACTTGCTGTAAACAACAAAAACTTCTATTTAATAAACGATTTAATGCTTTGGTTACAAAGAAACAAGAGATGAAACGAAATATTTAAACACTAAAAACACAAGTTAAAGGAGAACTTTGTGTAACAAATAACTGTTACAAAATCACTCAAAAACATCTGATCTCTCTTTTGGAATCGCAGGAATGAATTATCAAAAAAACGTGTCTATGAATGAACCGTGTAGTCTTCTTATATAGGAGTGAAAATCCTAAGTTGTAGTGAATGATTTGCTTGATAAGATTCTCAATATTTAGACTTCTACCTTTCTTTTAACTCTTATCAATCAATCAACTCCTTCCTTATATTGGATTCTTTTAAGGAAAAAGAAGTCATAACCCATGTATAGATATTCCTTACAAATCCACGTATATCTTGGAGTTTTCTTTCAACAAATCATCTTCACCCTTTACTAAAATAAAGCCTATGTAAATCTCCAGGAAGATTACAAATACTTCCTTCATTGACTTGGATTCTTTCTTGTGTTGATCTTCCCCACAAACATAGTTTCCTAATATATGTTAGAGTCCTACAAAATAATCAAAAGATACAATAAAACAAAGAAACTAATTAACATGTTAGTCAATAACAACTAAATAAACTAAACAAGATATTTATAAATATATTTTAAAAATAAGAAAGATACATATCCTAATAATTAGAAATCATCCTTGGTAAAAACGTGTGAAACAATTCACAATTACAATCTCCCCCTGATTTGTAGCTTTATGGTAAAAACCAAGATTTGATAAATATCATATATAAAAGCCAACAAATCAATCAAACTACCAAATATAGAAACTCCCCTAAATTATCAATGATCCAACTCCCCCTGAATTTGTTGCAACTTATCACCAAACTTATGTTTTCTCTCCCTTTTGACTTACTCTCTCCCTTTTTGACCAGAATTGATGAAATGCGTTAAAGATGTGAGTCTAGATTTGTCCACATTGGAGACCACACCATACGCAACAAGAGAAAGATGGTGGCATATGATAAGAGTTGAGTAAAGGGGTCTAGGGAGTCAAAAAATAGGGGATAGTACTTACCAAACCTTCTTCTCCATCCTTTTGAATTTCATGGGGATTAAGGATTTAAAAAAAAAATAGCACTAAAATCTTTTCTTTTGTGAGTAAAGTACCTGCCATAAAAAATATCAAATAATACCATAGAGCACGCTCCCCCTAACCACAAACTATAAGACGAAAATCAAATTTGATTGGAGAGTCATTGACAAAAGATTTTTAGCTGAAAAATTATTGGAAGAATTAATAAAAACTAGAGTAATATTTTCATCAAGAACAAGGATGACCTAAATTTATGACTAGACTATGATGAATAATGTACAAGCAAGTGATGTATATATCTCAGTATTGTGTGGCATATTATGAAATCAAGCCTAGGGACTCATATTTTCCAAGGAAGTCAATGAACTATTTTCTAGTCTTCTCAGCCTTTAGAATGCACCAACCCATTTTTTGTAGTGAGAAATTAAATTGTGGGTAGCTTTCACTATTATTTACTCCCAATGATAGCCCTTTTCGAATGATCTTATCGAATTCGACATAAACTATTATCTTGATATCATTTGATCACATTAGAGTGACTTCATACAATGGGTGCTACATCAGTTTCCCTTTAAATTTGACACCAACTAACAAATATAAATTAGGATAAAAAGTAAGTTAACATTAGCTAACATACATTGGAAGAGTTTACAATCCAAATATGGTACAAGTCAAGGAGGAATTCAAGTGACCACACTGAGATATATAGTGTAAATTAAACTAATATGTTTTTTTTTAATAATATACAATACAAGTGTAGACCATGATGTGACCATATAGGGGATCACACCATCAGATGACACACAAACAAAGAGACTTTCTTAGATTGTAAAGTCTCTCAAAATCAATGACCTTGGTGAAAATGTTAGCCAACTGGTTTTCAGTTATTACAGGTTGTAGGCTAAAAAAAAAATCTGCTCAATAAGGTCTCGAATAAAATGACGTCTAATGTCTTCATGTTTAGTGCAAGAGTGCTGAACATGATTTTTTGAAATTTCTATATCACTTAGATTATCGCAAAAGATAAATGACACATTACTTTTATGCCAGTGTTCCTTAATCATCTTATTCATCCAAAAGAGTTGAGAGCAACACATGTTTATATATATTTAAATTCAGCAGTAGAGTAAGAAACATAGTTTTAATTGTACCACGAGACCATATTATTTCCAACACAAAAATGACCCCTAATTTTACTTTTCATATCATCAGTACGCCACTCATCTTTAATTATTTCAACAATTTTGGGCTCAAGTTCATACATAATGACAAATACTTACTTTGGGTAACACGTAAGATGACCAGTTTAGACCATCAGAGTCATTGTAATTGACTCTAGCCCTCAGTCTGGTGCTTACCTTTGCATGCACATTTTCAACCACTTGTGAGATGGGATGGCCCGTTTGTATTTTGCTTGAAATGTCTCTGGACCTATCCATACCTGCTTCTTCACTATCTGAGCTACTGAAGGATGCATCTGGATCTGAATAGCCATTAGATTCTGCTGATGTGAGCTGCGATGTGATCATATCATGGGATACATCAGTCTTTTCTGCATTCTTTTGCTTTTTCTCTAAAATTGTCTGTTCAAATTCTTCATTGGCGGTCTCCAGCTCTTCAATAAAACCTGTAATATCACAAAACTTATAGCAATTGTCAAAAGTTTTAAATATTTTAAAGATACAATTGTCTGTTTTATCAAAAACCTCACAAACTTGCTTATCAAATTTCACATGCATATTATCTTCACACAAATGACTAATGCTTATGAGATTGACCTTAAAGCATTCTACATGAAGAATATTATGGAGATTAGATAGACCCTTAACACTCAAGGTTCCTTTACTAACAATCTTACCTTGGCATGCACCTCCATATTTCACTTTTCCTCCATTCACAGGAGAGTAGTCAGACATGAATTCAATTGTACTTGTCATGTGCCTTGAGAATCCACTATCAAAATACCAAGAGCTAGACACACTGCTATTCGGAGAAGTGAAAACAACCTTACACTCCTCACCCTTCTTCTCAATCCACACGAATCGCCCAGAATTTTGGCAATGTGAGCTGTGGAGTGAGTACATCTGTTCTCTCATCTAGGGAGCGAATTCCCCAAGGCCATGAATCCGCTGATAACAAAAGTGTCTGATATGACATGGAGCAAAATATTAATAACACACAATATTCCTTCTCCTAGGTTTGGGCTCTACCTTTTGAAAAACTTTAGATTTGAAGGTACCTTCACCTTGTTTAAAAAATTGGATTCATAGCCAAGACCCGTTTTAGTTTGACTTACCAAGTTCAAAACTTCATCAAGTTTAGCTTTTCCAGAGTTTTAACTTTTTAAAAGTCCCATTCGCGTTTTCAAGTTCAGTTTTCATTTTCTCGAGTTCAATATCAGGTTTGATTAGCATGCCCTCGAGTTTGGCTATGGAATCCTTTTGGTTGTCATTCTCAATGGAACTCTCTCAAGATCAGATTTTAAAGAAGAAATTTCAGTTGAGAGTTTCTCATTGACATTTTCAAAAACATTAAGTTTTCAACAAATTTTTGCCAATCGGCGAAAAGATCAGTGTATGCCTCATGAAGTTCCTCAAAATTACCAACACATTTCTCTTCATCCTTTGGTTTTTCAGAAACAGAAGTATTGAAGAATTTGAACTCAAAGTCAGAGGGTGTGATCTCTAGTGTGACTACATCTGAAGTAACATCAGAATGATGTTCGTGATTTTGAGATGAGATTTTCATGACTGCTAGATTTACAGTCTCACCTTCATCTTTGTTGTCACTAAGGGTCGCACATAAGCTCATCCCCCTTTTCTCCAGAGTGTTGGCATACTCACTAGCAATGTGACCAAAGCCTTTACAGACTCTACATTGAACAGAATCAGGTTTCCTTTTTGAAAAAATTTAGGCCGTTTAAATTTATTTCCAGTATCCTCCTCAGAATTTTCAAAAATTGATGTATTTTGGCTTTTGATGGAAACTTGTTATCCTTTTTGTTCCTTAAAAATGATGTAAAACTTTTGGTGAGTAAAGCCACATATTCAATTTCCAAATTAGATTTATCTATTTCTTTAGATATTTCTACAATCTCTTTAGAAACTTTGGAGGCACTTGAAAGAGCATCAGCAAGAGCAATACTATCAGCATTATGTTGTTGTTGAATTGACAAATTCATTTCAAACATGGTCAAAATACCAACAAGAGTATCTAATCCCATAGTCGTGGTGTCATGTGCTTCTTCAACATCAGTAATTTGATGTTAAATTTTTCAGTTACAGTTCTCAACATCTTACTTACCAACCTTGCATTTGATATAGGCTCACATAGGGAGAGACATTCATTCGATATTTCCCTTAATTTCGCTGAATAGCTTTAAATGTATTCAATCTCATTCATCCTCAAGTTTTCAAACTTGGTTATAAGAATTCTTAACCTAGTAGCCTTTAAACTATCATCACCTTCACAATGACATTGCAAAATATCCCAAGCTATTTTTGCTACATTCTGATTAATTACTAGGCAAAACATGTGTTCATCAACATGACTTGATATAGAACCTAGACCTCTAGAATTATAATTAGCAAGGGTAATTTCTGCTGTAGTCTAGTGTTTCACAGGCTTAAGTTTGTAGGATTTTTCAAAGGTTTCACCCACTACATCCTTGCTTTCAACCTTAGGAGGAGATCATGAGACAATTATGCTTAGCCACGACCTCTCATCAATTGCTTTGATGTAAAGACGCATCTTAGCTTTTTACAGAGCATAGTTTGTACCATCTAAAATAGGAGGATGATATTGAATCAAATGACCATCTATAAAGACTACTCTTTCTGGATCTCACTCATTGTAATCGAGTGGAGCTCTAATATCAATTGAAAGAAATTGAGTAGCTAGGATGGTCGGACAGAAAAATAAAGTATTGGTGTTAGTTTTGATGTGATGACACTAAACACTACACAGATAGATTTGCAGCATAATATAAATACAAAACACGAAGTAAAAACAATGTTTACCACTTATGTACAACAACTTGTTGTAGACAACAAAAGCTTCTATTTAATAAACGATTTAATGCTTTGGTTACAAATAAACAAGAGAAGAAACAAAATACTTTAATACTAAAAACACAATTTTAAGTAGAACTTTGTGTAACAAAATAACTCTCACAAAAGCACTAAAAACCGCTGATCTCTCTTTTGGAATCGTATGAATGAATTATCAAAAAAACCGTGTCTATGAATGAACCGTATAGTCTTCTTATATAGGAGTGAAAATCCTAAGTTGTAGTGAATGATTTTCTTGATAAGATCCTTCATATTTAGACTTCTACCTTTCTTTGAACTCTTGTCAATCAATTCAATCATTCCTTATCTTGGATTTCTTTAAGGAAAAAGAAATCCTAAACTATGTAGAGATGTTCCTTCCAAATTCATGTATATATTGGAGTTTTCTTCCAACAAATCCTCTTCACCCTTTCCTAAAATAAAGCCTATTTAAATCTCCTGGAAAATCACAAATAATTCCTTTATTGACTTGGATTATTTCTTGTGTTGATGTTCCCACAAATAGAGTTTCCTAATATATGTGAGAGTTATACAAAATAATCAAAAGATACACTAAAACAAGGAAATTAATTAATATGTTAGTACATAAATAATAACTGTATATATATTATAAAAATAAAAAAATATATAAATTATAATAATTAAAAATCATCATTGATAAAAACGTATAAAACAACTCACACTTACCTAAAGAAAATTGTTGGCACAATGGTTCTCTTGTTTATTACTAAAACACTAACTGTTGATATTAGAGCACATGTTACTGGAGATGGCCAAAATGGGCTCAAATTCGTGGGAGGTCCTCACGGACCGTTGTTCGCGGCCCGTTTGGCCCGGGCCCATCTAGCCCATGGCCCGTAACCCGTCCAGCCCGCTTTCCATACGAGACGGGCTTGGATTAAAGAAATCCGCAAGGACCGGACTTTGGCCCACGGATCAAAAGATCAGTTTGGTCCGTGGCCCGTTTGGCTCGATATCAAAGAGGTCCGCACGGACCTATTTGTAAATATCCTCAAATATATCCGTTAATAAATTCGTTTGAGGGGTATTTTGGTCCAATTTACACAACGGTCATTTATCAGTGAGATCCGTACGGACCTGTGTGTGAATTTATAATCAGTATAAATAGAAGAGGAATCAATCAATCATATAGAATTCTCTCAAACTAAATCATCAAAATATTTTCAAGATCAAAGTTTGTGATTAAATCGTTAAGAGTTTAATGTAATCTTATTGTTTTAATTATTTAATTGTTTACTCGCTAGTTAAATATTGTGTTAAGTAGTTAATTTTTTTAATCTTCATAAATTTTGAAAATTCCAAAAAAAAAATTACTTTTATTCCGAAAATTACAAAAAAATTACAATTGTTTACTTTTATTGTTAGTAAATTATTGTCAAAATTATTTAATCCTTATATATTTTTGAAAATTCAAAAAATATTTTTTTAAGTGTTGCATTTTTAATTTTAATTGCTATGTAATTATATTGCTAGTTATCATGGATGATTTAGTTAATGATATATTTGCATATTCCCCCCCCCACCACCACCACAAAATCAAACTTAAAATCAAAATGTACCCGTTCCAAACCGCCACTCAATAGATAATTCTCTTTTGCACCGTAATGTACCCCATCAAAATTTAGGACGAATATATAATTCCCTTTTGCACCGTAATGATCAAATTATGTTTGATCTAATTAATCAATCCTCGAACCCAATCAACACCCCTCCATTTTTCGGCTATACTCCGAATTCGACCCAGAATTGGATGAATAAGCCCAACACAAAGTATACGTCTAGAACCTATCATCACATAGAAGATATAGATGAGGGTGGGGAGGGGGAGGGGGATGAGGATGACGATGACGATATACAAGTCATCCATGAAACCCGCACAATTCCAAATACACCTACTACTAATGTTGCCTCGGGTAGTACACCTAGTGGGGGAAGGGGTAAGGGTAAGGGTAAGGCAAAGATACAAACTAGAGTGTCCAAATATTCCCATTTATATGATTTAGTAATTATTGACGGCGAAACAAAGGACAAATGCAAGAGATGCTAAAAAAATTTAAACCCGGCGGGTGCATATGGTAACTCCCATATAAAGGGCACATGGATAAACATGATAAGGAAGCCGCTAAAGGGATAGATGGTACCGTGAAAACGCAACTAAATATACCATGTGTCACTTACCAAAAAATGAACGTCGATTTGATTACGATGTTACTAGTGAGTTGTCGATTGCCTCTTTCACTTTCGGATGATGAGAGACTCACCCGCTATTCTAGAGGCCTCAAACCGTCAAACTGTTACTAGGCATATAAAGAGGCTCTTTCAATCTCGTCAACTTCAACTAGCAAGCGACCACCAAAATTTTAAGGGTAGTGTTTGCTTGACCACTGATGCTTGAAAGGCCACTCTAAGTTCTAGTTCTGAAACATTTACTTGTATAATCGCTCATTGGATTGATGCGGAGTGGATGTTGCAAAAAAGGGTGCTTTCCTTTAGAACAATGCCCTATCCCCACACGGCTTTCCAATGTACAAGTCACATTAAGGATGTGTTGAGTGAGTATGTTATCACCAACAAAATTTTAACAATATCCTTTAATAATGCGACTTACAATACCCTCACCGCCACAATGTTGATCCAAATGCTTAAACCTCCCCTAGATGGCACTTAGTTTCATGTTAGGTGTGCATGTCACATTGTTAATCTATGTGTCAAAGACTTGATCCACTCACTAAAGCCCGTCACCAATAGCATCAACACGGCCTCCCATGTTATCAGAAATTCCGGCCCAAGGTTGAGAATTTATGCCGATTTATGCGCCGCTTATAACATGAAATACAAGAACCTCAAGTGGCCGAGGATATTAAGTGGAACTCAACATATAAAATGTGGAAGAGAGCCGTCGAATATAGGGCAGTCCTCACAGAATACTTTTCTAGTCATCAAATGAACTACAAATTAGTGAGTATGATTGGTCGATAGCTATCGAGCTATTAGATTTACTTAAACCTTGGTGGAGGGCAATCAAGATTTTCTCGGGAAGTTATTATCCCACCTCCTATATTTTGTGTCGTAAAATAAATGTCCTAAGTGAAGTTATTAGGCAATTTAGATCACACTCCTTGTTTGGAGGTGTCGTTATGCAAATTGAAAGTAAATTCACAAAATATTATGAATATTTTCCCGTAGTTTCCCAATTAGTGAATGAACATACCAAAAGTATCGAGCTGGGCCAGGCAAGTAAAGCCCAGTCTACAGGCAATTGTTACCACCACATTCTCAGTGGGCTAAGCCCAATTATCACATGGCCCAAGGTCCATCTTATTGATCAGTCGACTTAAGTTCATTGTCCGACCTACCAGGTCCCAACCTAACTTAGTCCAACCTTATGATCCAAGAGATCTTCCGGGTACGATCCAATTCTACTCGACAGTCAGGTCGACCCAACTCCAAGTGTCGACCTCGACCTACCGAAGAAAGCGTCGAGCTAACGCTCATGGGCGCACGTGAAATTACTCTTGCCATAACTGCTTCCCTATAAATCAGGGACCGTTTAAGGACACATTCACACAATGTATAACTGTCCCTGAAATATCGGAGCTCATGTAGCCCTACCAAATAAACCACCTCCAACAACTATAAATACATTACCACTACAACGGTTCCAAGGTAACTGCAATTTTGTTATCTGAATATCACTTATTCAATACATATTTTGCTCTCCAATTTCATATACTTACTCTCACGCCCGAGGGTCTAAGCCGGAGACACATCCGGCTAGTCGTGGGTTCTGATTTCAGGTCAAGGAGCTAGGTGATCAGTCCTGCCACGTGGAGGAAGATTGATAAGCACATTTCCTGCGGAATCAGTTTGGTTCCATTGCCGGGAAACTCGTGCATAGCTTGACCTCGAAGTTCTTTTTCAGTCCACAACCATGGTAACCCCGGACGGGCATGTTATTGACGCTTCTGATAAATCCAATGAAGTGAATGTCAACACCAACACCAACGCCAATGCAAACACTGGAAATGCTAACTTGCCTCCTCCTCCTCCTCCGCGTCATCATGCAAGGGCAACTCGATCTAATAGTGTTGCTGATGGCAGGGGATTGCCAGACGGAAGGAGAAATAAGTGACCCATGGAGGGGCAAGGAGCTCCACCTCCTCCAAAGCATCCAACTGGACAAATGAATGCTGGAAATAGGGCAGGTCCCTCATCCAACCCACTGAGCAGAAAAGAAATGCTTATGGAGCGAGCTCAGATATTGGCCGAGTTATTGGCAATGGAGGAGGCTGAGCAGGCGGATAGAAGGTCAGAAAGGGTGGCTCCCTCTCAAGTTTCCAATAGGGAACGTGCCAGGAGTACTAGGCCGAATGAAACCGTGGGACAAAATGTTGATAACAGGATAGTGCAACGCCCTCAGTCTCTCATTCATGTTCCAAGTAACGACCTAAGGGCCAACCTCACCAGGAATAGAGAACATGAGGCCCAGTCAGATTTGAGAACACAGTTAGAGGCCAACCGAAGCCTACGTGGTTCGCCTGCTCGGACGCAAAGGTCGCAGGCCCAGAGGGAAAGGAATGGGCACAGGTCGCCTATAAGAGAGGGTAGGCGCAGGTCGCCACCCAGAGATGATAGGCGCAGGTCGCCACCCAGAGATGAAAGGCGCAAGTCGCCACCAAGAGATGACAGGCACAGGTCACCAGTTCGCTCGGTAAGGTCACCTTCTCACAGAGATAGGAGAAGCAAGCAGGTAACTCCCCCTAGAAGTGAGGGTCAAAGGTCGAATGATGTCCCCCCTGCTGGAGACGGCAGACCTGATGCTAGGGAGTGGCTGCTATGGAAGAGAAAATTTGAGCAATGGGAGGCTGAAAAGAAAAATGATACTGGAGGAAAGGTCGAACGAATTAATTTTGCTCTTTGACCCCTATCCAAGGATTTGATTGACCGTTGACCTCCTCCTGGTTTCAGATTGCCCCTCCTAGAGAAGTACTCAGGGGCGACCAATGCAAAAAGCCATATACAGCACCTGGAAACAACAATGTGCTTTGTCTCCAATGAGGACGACACTATGTGCAAGGCCCTCATAAGCACACTCACAGGGGCAGCCCTGACATGGTTCAATGGTTTGGCAGCCGGTAGCATCTCGACCTGGATGTGTATGAGAACAAAATTCCTAGATCGCTTCTCAACTGCTGGAGCTCGGAAAATGACTGTCACCGATCTAAAGAACTTGGTGCAAGGGAAAAATGAAAGTTCAATGAGCTACTACACCAAGTATAAAGAGATGGTCGACAAGATCGAGGAGGATCTCACTGACAGGGAGATGATCAATTGCTTCAGAAATGGAATTTCCTCGGCGGATAAGGATTACGAGCTGACAGTCCGTACAGTCACTACTCGACAGGAGTTGTTCGAGAAGGTTTACAATGTGGCACTAGCCGAGGAGAGAAAAGAAAAGAAGAATGGGAAAGGACCCAAGGTTGAGGTCGCTGATGATAAGAAAGACTCAGTCAAAAATGGGGGAAACAACAAGAATGATAAGAACAGGACCAGGGCGACAAAGAAAGTGCCCGAAGCTTACACTCCCCTAACGGTGAGTCGAACAGAGATAATGAATGCGGTCGAGCTGGCCCCACCTGCCCCAATGAACCCAAGCAACAAGTTCAGGAGGGACAATAGCAAGTAATGTGATTACCATAAGGATACAGGCCATAATACTGAGGATTGTATGAGTTTGAAGCGTATCATTCAGAGGATGGTCGACCAGGGAATGCTCGACACAAATGTTAAAAGACCTCAGGCAGGCGGTGGAGAGCGACCTGGAGGTGGACACCCAGAGCCGAGGCAGCCGAGACTAAATCTGGGTGTCATTACTGAACAAGCCAGCAACACCGCCATCAAGCATAAGATCTTTCAGCTCAACAAAGCCCCACATGTGCCCCCAAGGAGCCACGTCAGGGACGAGGTGATTAGTTTTATTCCAAACGAGCTAGCAACTAATATGGCGCCTAGAGAGCAAGTTCTCGTCATCCTAGGACTTATTGACGGATGTATGACGAGCAGACTCTTAGTCGACACGGGGGCCTGTAAGGATATTCTGTTCTATAAGACATTCCAGGAGATGGGTCTCTCAAATGAGCAGCTTGAAAGATATGATGGCAGATTGGAAGGCTTCACCAATCACCGGGTCGATGCGAAAGGACAGATCGAGCTAGATGTCGACCTGGGCCAGCATCCCTACAGGATCATTTCCAAGGTAAAATTTATTGTCATAGATGTCAACAGTGATTATGCTGCTATTCTTGGAATTCCTGGCCAGGTCGCACTTGGAATGGTGGCATCAATTCCCCATCAACGAGTTAAATTCCCCACACCAGCTGTAGTCGACTGTGTTCAAGGCACAGCTCGAGCATATATTGATCATGTCCTTCGAGAAAGGAAGAAGAGGGAACTGGAAATTGAAACTGCAGAGGGGTACTTAAAGTTGTCCCAGTCGGTCACCAAAACTACTCGACTATCTACAATTACCATCATGGACGAGTCGACCTATCGCTCACATGACGAGATCATGACTGAGTCAACACGTCACTCTGAAACCACCATGGTCGATCCGGATACAGTTATGGTCGACCAAGTCTCCATAGGCAAGCTATGCCTTCAGATCGACAATAACTCGGGGGCCACCACGAGTGAGACTGCAGATGAGCTGGATGAGATGATAGCCGAGGAAGCTCCACACCTGGGGGTCGAAGAAAGAAAGAGGGTCAGAGAAATCATTATTGAGACCCTACAATTCAGAGACGGTCCAGAGTTGGAAGCTGTAGATTAGCTAGAATCAGTGATTACAAACCCCTCATATCCTGAACAGAAAATTTAAATTGGAAAGCAATTGTCTACTGAAGAAAGGTCGGAAATCGTCGAGCTGCTCAAAGAAAGCAATGACGTCTTTGCATGGCGAGTAGAAGATATGAGGGGAATAAAGGAGGAAGTCACTGTCCATAGGTTGGAGGTCAACCCGACCATAAAGCCCAAGCCTCAGAGACTGAGAAGCTTTGCTCGCGACAAAGAGGAGGCCATTAAACTCGAGGTACAAAAACTTTTGAGTGCAGGTATAATCAAGGAGGCCACACATACAACCTGGCTAGCCAATGTGGTCATGGTGAAGAAGTCAAATGGCAAGTGGAGAATGTGCGTCGACTTCACCAACCTTAACCTTGCCTGCCCAAAGGACAGCTATCCTCTCCCTAGAATTGACAAACTTGTTGATTCCATTGCTGGCCACTCCACCCTCAGCTTTCTAGATGCCTATTCAGGCTATCATCAGATCAAGATGCATGAGGATGACATAGTGAAGACAGCTTTCCAAGCAGCTGGAGGCATCTATTGCTACACTATGATGCCATTTGGATTGAAGAATGCAGGGGCAACCTATCAGCGTATGGTCAACAAGGTCTTTGCTTCACAGATTGGCCGAAACATGGAGGCCTACATCGACGATATGGTCATTAAAACAAAGACCGGGCGTCACGTGGTCGACCTAAAGGAAACGTTCGCCAACCTGAGAGCAAACGACATGAAGCTTAATCCCAGCAAATGTGTTTTTGGTGTAGCAGCGGGTAAATTCCTTGGATTTATGGTGTCACAGCGAGGAATAGAGGCAAACCTAGAGAAGATTAAAGCTCTAGTCGACATGCAGGAGCCCACCAGTGTCAAAGAGATGCAGCGACTTAATGGAAGAGTAGCAGCACTAGGTCGTTTCATATCCAAGTCGGCGGAAAGGTCTCTCCCCTTCTTCAAAGCTTTGAGGGGGACGAAAATTTTTGAATGGACGGCCGAATGTCATTCGTCGTTCCAACAGCTTAAGGATTACCTCGCTACTCCACCTTTGTTGAGTAGCCCGACCACCGGAGAGACTTTGTTCGTGTATCTATCTGTGGGGGACAAAGCAGTTGCTGCAATTTTAGTTCGAGAAGAGGAAGGGCTTCAAAAGCCCGTATACTATGTTAGCAAGGCCCTATCAGATGTGGAAGGCATATATTACAACGCTGAGAAGATCGCTTATGCCCTAGTCGTAGCTTCAAGGAAGCTTCGAGCTTATTTCCTAGCTCATCCTATTGTGGTGCTCACAAATGCACCCTTGAGAAAAATTTTGCCCAAGCCAGAAAGCTCAGGTTGCTTACTCAATTGGTCAATTGCCCTCACGGAATTCGACATCGAGTATCGACCTCGAAAGGCGTTGAAGGCTCAAGCCTTGGCAGACTTCTTGGTCGAGCTTACGTTCACCAAGGAAGATAGCGAGGTGCGAGTTCAAAAAGAAAAAGCTAAGGGAAAAGAACAAGAGTCCCAGCCCGTCACTACTCTACCCGACGATTGCTGGAAGGTCTACTCGGATGGGTCATCTACAAAGAATGTCAGTGGAGCTGGGATTGTTCTGATCGAGCCATAGTCTGGGACAGTATATGAGGAGTCATTAAGGTTCAAATTTGATGCCTCCAACAACCAGGCGGAGTATGAAGCCTTAGTAGCAGCCATTGAGTACGCCAAGTGCTTTGGAGCGACTAAAATCATGGCATACTGTGATTCCCAACTAATAGTCAACCAGGCGAGTATGAGGTACTAAACTCCACCTTAGTCAAATACCACGACCTGGTGAAGGGGCTGACAAAAGACTTAGAGTTTTGGGAAATCCAAAGGATTGGTCGAGAAGACAATGAGTTAGCTGACTTTCTCTCAAAACTGGCCACCACAGATGAGCCACATGAAGAGCCCATCTCCTACCTCGAGAGCCCAGCTTATGAAAGGGTCAAAATTCAATGTGTGGAAGACCCCTTGAGAAATTGGGCTTACAACAAGTGCTGGATCGAGGAAATGAAGGCATACCTGGAAAATGGCGAGCTCCCAGAGGACGAGAAGAAAGCTCGAGCTATCAAGAAGAAAGCTCTGAGATATGTTATTCAAGGAGGCATGCTATTCAGGAGATCATACACTAGACCACTGTTGAAGTGCATTCACCCTCAAGAGATCACTCAGTTAATGCATGAGGTGCACAGTGGAATTTGTGGTGGACACCCGGGGGCCAGGACTATAGCCGACAAATTGATCACCTTGGGGTATTATTGGCCACACATGAGAGCTGACACTCATGACTTTGTTCAGCAATGTGATCAATGCCAAAGATTTTCCAACCTACCTCATATGCCTACAACGGAGCAGACTCCAGTGATTGCTGCTTGGCCATTTGATATGTGGGGCGTCGACTTGATTGGACCCTTCCCTCCCGCCCGGAGAAATTGCAAGTATGTGATCGTTGCAATTGACTATTTCACCAAATGGGTCGAAGCAAAGCCACTAGCTCGCATCACAGAGGAAAACGCCATCAACTTCATACACGACTTCATCTGGTGTCGATTTGGGATCCCTCGAGCTATAGTTTCAGATAATGGGTTACAGTTCTCCAGAGCCTTCGAAGAAGAAATGAATAGAGTGGGGGTCAAGCATTGGCAATCTTCTGTAGCATATCCTCAAGGAAATGGGCAAGCTGAAGCAGCTAATAAGCTAGTCCTATCTTCGCTAAAGACAGGCCTGGTAGGTCGACCCAGCAACTGGTTGGACGAACTCCCCCTTGCTCTTTGGGCAGTTCGCACAACCACTTGGGGGCCTACGGTGGAAACCCCATTCGCTCTAGCATACGGGTCAGAGGCCATGACACCAGCTGAGTTGAGGTTTCCTACGGCCAGGGTTACATTCTTTGACCAAGAACAGAATGATATCAACAGATTGATCGACTTAGATCTGATCGACGAAAAGCAAGATACTGCTTACCTTCGGATGGTCAATTACAAGCAGCGAACTAAAAGTTACCACGACAAGAAGGTGAAGACAAGATCATTCCAAGTAGGAGATCATGTGTTGAGAAAGATTGAAGCAACAGGAAGGAGAACCCAACAGAATAAACTATCTCCTAACTGGGAAGGTCCTTACATTGTTACTCGAGTCATCAAAGAGGGGACTTACATGATAGCTCATCCAGATGGCGAGGAGTTGAAACATCCATGGCACGCCACTCACCTCATCAAATACTACTTCTAGTTCTAGTCACCAGTTCAGTTCAGAATTAACACAGTCCCCAAGTTTGAATTTATCATAGTTCTAGCTTTCCATTTGATTTAAGCATGTTCCTACTTCATAAAAATCACAGTTCTATTCGACCAAACATTGTACACTAACTTCAACAAGCTCGACTCTTAGTCAGCTTCATTTTAACAAGCTCGATTCTTAATCAGCTTTGTTCCTTTAACGAGTCCGACTCATAGTCGACTTCGTTCAACAAGCTCGACTCTTAGTCAGCTTCGTTTTAACAAACTCGATTCTTAATCAGTTTTGTTCCCTTAACAAGTCCGACTCTTAGTCGACTTCGTTCTAATGAGCTCGACTCTTAGTCGGCTTCATTCTAATCAACTCGATCCTTAATCAGCTGAACACTATTAACAAGTCCGACCTTAGGTCGACATCGTTCTGATAAGCTCGACCCTTGGTCAGCTTTGACCTCTTAAACAGGTTCGACTTTGAGTCAATCTCGTTTACAAAAAATCCTTATAAGTCTAAGGTTGACTAATTCACCACGAATCCAGGTCGACCTTAATCTTAGGATGACTTATTTGTCCTATTACATCTAGCTCGACACATACATGCTAAAATCAAAAGCATACAACATACAATGATGAAAAGTCAGCTACGATTAAAAATAGATAAGTCTCCCAAAACGGGCCAAGACTTAAGCAAGATAAAGTTACGAAATGTTGTGCCTCCCAAAAACCGGGCCAAGGCAGTCAAATATTCACAAAACCAAAAGACAATAAATGTTTGAGACTCGTTCGTTACACAACCATCAAACTTAAACTTCAGTTTGTGGGATCATTTTCGACTTGGTCGCTGATAGAAGCTGGATCAACATCAACCTGATCACCTGCAGCTGCTGGCTCGCCCAAAACATCTCTTTGCTGATCTGGATACACAATCTTCCTAGAATCTGAAATGGAGTATTGGGGAGTCTCTCCTTCGAAGGCTGGCTCATCAGGCTCCTCGAGCTCAGCTAGGATAGTGTTGAAGTTGACAGGAGCAATGGGAGGAGGAACCCAAGTTTCAGCTTCGGCCTCTTCGTCATCTTGAGCGATAAGCTCCAAATCGTTATCTGTAAATGGCACTAGATGATGGCCATGACGAGCTACCGTGTTATATTGATCTTCGGATGCCCACTTGGCCAGCTGTTCCACAGATATGTCAACTGAGGGATCAACCATGATACGCCGAGCCATATGGCTTCGACCTACGTCGAAGAAACCTTTTTCTTTGTTAGTGACATAAACGTGGAGCTCATCACTTTCTTTGTAAGCTTTTACAGCCTCCTCCTTGGCAGTTTTCACGGCATCAGCTAGATCCACCTCCCACTGACTACGAGCAACATCAATCTCCTCTTGCTTCTTTGCCAAGGTAACTGGTACCTCCTCCAACTGTTGGGTAGCCAGTTCAAGATCAGCGGCCATCTTCTTCTTCTCATCTTTGAGCTCACCAAGCTCTTTGTTGGCCTCTCCCAGCTGACCCCAGGCTTCTTTTTTGGCTTTTACCTCATTGTCTTTGACGAGCTTCAAGGCATCGTAGGAATTATCCAAATCAGAATAATCCCCTTCAACTTCTCAAGCTCCTCCTTCAGCTTGGCTCGCTCATCCTCCGCCTTTGCCAACTCCTCATTCTTGTGGACCAGCATAGTTTTAGCCAGCTTCTCTTGCTCCTCAGCAGCTTTCCAATAAGAGGTGGCCAAGTCAATCATGGCCAGAGACTGAAATAGCGAAAAGAATAAATACAATAGTGCAGAAAATTACAAGGGTTACCTCGGAGGTGGCTAGCCCGACCCTAGCTCGGCAGGCTTCTGGAGTCAAAGGCTTGTTGGTGAACTCTTTAATCAAATCTTGGTCCGCTCCTCTCCTGACAATTACTTGACCATATTCCAACTCAGGGTACTCCCTAGCCAAACAGTTGATCCTAGTCAGTGGAACCACATCGCTCAGCTCGTCAACACGAGCCTGAATCAACTTGGCATATGAGACTTGGATGGGAGAGGACTGTGGGCCCCCAATCTCAGCTTCCTTTGGCTCACCAGCAGCGACCTGATCAACTTCCGAGCAGGCCTTGGACTTCCCAACCTTTATTTTCTTGCTTAGGGGAGCATCATCATCTTTTTCCTCCTCTTCATCCACATCAATGATAGGAGATTTTGCCTTGGAGGCAGCCTTAGATTTGGACTTAGCTTGGGCGCGGGTTCTAGTCCTGACGACCTCCCGGACTGGCTCCACATTCAGCTCAGCCTCATTCACCCCAGCAACATCGACTTCTTCAGAGCCCTGAACTTCACCTTCAACTCACCCCTCATCCAGCTCTTCAAAATTGTCTTCCACGGGAATAGAGTTGGCATCCACTTCCACCAACTTCAGGAGCTCCTGGCACTGAGTGCCCTCTCTCTCTCGATGTTCCCTAGCATTGGCTGCCCCACAGCTTCTTTTGCTCTTCCTGATGTCAATGGCTCGACCCCTGTTCGCTTCTTGTTCAGGAGTTAAAACTGCACCAAAAATTGAAATGACAAAGGGTTAGATCGACATATGATATTTTTACATACGAACAACAAGTTCTGTGTACGAACTTAACATGTGCGAGCTAATTATTCTACATACGAGCTACGTGTTCTATGTATGAACTAAGCATGGCGAGCAAATCAGTGCACTTACGAACAACCCATTCTGTAAACAAGCAGGATGCATACGAGCTATAAGATATACTTGGGAATGAATAATCTACGAGTTGAAACATATGCGAGTTAATAAGTTCTACAGGCATGAAATCAGTTCTATGTATGAGCAAAACATGTACAAGCTAATAGACTACATGCCATCTAACAATGGATGGGCCAAGGAACAATGAGTGTTAGAGCTCTTACCCCCAAAGTGTTCTCCATGATCCTTATAATGATTGGCAGTCTTCTTGCAGAAATGGCACTCTCTCTCAAATCTGAATCGAGCTCCCTCATGGGTAACCCAATCTGGATATCTCTGGCATCTAACAAATGGGACCAAGGGAACGACATCCCCCTCACTGACCATCATCCCAGCTTGGATGTAGTTGTTTTTAGTGGTCCCCAAAGCCTCCCAACTGATGGGTCCCTTCTTAGCAAGCTCCACTAACATCTTATACAAGTCAGCATGCCAATATGGCTCCCAGTATTCCCGCTCACTCACAACTGCAGTATTAGCACTGGGTAGAGGAAACTCCCATCCTCGTCTGCTCTCAACTACTACCACGTTGGAGTTCCAGCCACTGGCTTTACTGGGGAGGTTGATGAATAGCTTAGGAGATTTGGGCTTGGAGGGAGTACTTATCCCATTGTCCTTATCAAACTTAACACTAAAAAACTCCTTGAACACTCTCATGCAAGGTTCATACCCTAAAAACCTGCAAACCATAGCAAAGCAAACCAGTACCCTGCAGGTGTTGGCTCCTAGCTGAAGTGGCAGTGCATCCGAATACTCTAAAAACTCATTTATAAATGGGTCTAAGGGCAACCTCAAACCAGCTTCAAATTGGCCATAGTAAAAGGCCACCCTGGTAGGATCTTCCTCATAAGTATCACCAAATTGGGCAAGGAAGTCCTTCTTGCTATACAGAGTTATGTCAAACTCTTTCCTATCCACTTCACAAAAATTATACAACATATTCATCCGAGAGGGAATGTTCTGTTTTCCTCTGAACGGCCTTGGAGGCACATATCTCCTTTCATTCCTGCACGGCACTACAGAGGTCTCAAAAGCATCGACTATACGAGGGCTTGACGAGGTTGAGGCATTAGCTTCTCCTTGAGTCGCCATATCTGTACAAGAAGAAGGGGAAACAGGGGAATCAGTTCTATACGCAATCTCAAGGAACCTATTGGACACACTAAAAGGCGACCTAGATTCCCCCGGAAAGCCCGACCTATTCCTAATGAAGGAGGGTTTATTGGAATCTTGGACATAGAACAACGCAATGTGATTAAGAAGTTCATGAAAAAGATTGAAAGATACTACTCTCGGATCACCCGTCTCTAAGACACCTAAATTCTCTCCTACAGGCAAGGTTAGCTCGGTGAAACGCAAACCCCAACGGGTCAAAATTGAAGTGCATTCTTCCATTGTTATCTCTCTCCACTCTCCGTTCAGGTGTTTGTAAACCCTTCTTTTTACCCTACAATAACCATACCAAGCTTCGAGCTCACAACTAAAAGTCCTAGCCATGGCGGAATTGAAGAAATTACAGAAATTAAAGCCCTAATGCTGAGGGGAGAGAAGAATACCTTGATTAACTTGGACGAAGAAGAGCTACTGACGGATACGAAAGCTCGAGTTTAAATCAATTGCCTTTTTGTTGTTTCCGCCGGAGTTCAAGGAATCAGGGAGGGTAAAAGTTCTAAATGGAGAAGGATTCTTGCTTTTATACTTTCACACTACAAGAAAACTGACAGATACCGACGGAAATTAGTGACGGAAATAAATCCGTCACTAATACCGACGGATTAGTGACGAAATAGCAACGACCTGGGGTGAAAAACAAAAAACGAAATTATGATGAGATTACCGACGGATTTAGTGACGGATATGCCGACGGATTCCATTTCGTCTCTAATCCGTCACCATTTTGGCGCCAAAAATTTGCGCACTTTTTTACCGACGAATTTGTGACGGAATGGCGACGGATATTTTTACTGACGGATTTGAGTCGTTGCTAAATTATTTAAAACAAATGTTAAATTTATATTGGACTTTGTTCATTATACTTATGTAATTGTTGCTTGAGATTTGGAAAGCTTTACCAAATTTTCTCAAATTTTTTAGTTTGATTTTGTTCAAATTTGAAAATATTGTATATATTTTTGAATTTGTATAGATTATGTGTTAATTTTCTTAATGGAATTTGGTTTAATATTTCTTAGTTGAATTTTGATTTAATTTTCTTGGTTGAAATTTGTTTCATTGGACTTTGTTCATTATATTGGTGTGATGGTGATCAAAGTTGAAATGAAAGGATATGTAACGACTAATTTTAGTATAAAAGAAGTTTAGGGGTTCAAAGTGTAACTGTGAAATTTCAAGGACTGATTTAAAATTAATAAAAGTTAAGGAACTGATTTGAGAATAAGAAAAGGGGACCATTTAAATTGATTGACATAATTTGTTTTTGATAAAAATATTTAGGATATATATATATATATATATATATATATATATATATATATATATATATATATATATGTACAAATTTTTTTAATATAAAATGCAAATTTAGCGACGGAAATATTCGTCGGGAAACCCCTCAATAATTTGGCATATAAAAAAACGAACGAATATTGAAATTTTTTGATAAATTTAGTGACGGAATAATTTGTCAGTAATATTAAATAATAAAATTTACTATTACAGCATAAAAAATAGCGATGAAATATTTCGTCAGTAATATTAATAATAAAAATAATAATTACAGCATCATAAATAATAGCAACAGAATGATCCGTCGATAATCCGTTACTAAAATGGTCCAAAAAATAAAACGACCATTTAAATAGTGACGAAAAATTCGTCGCTAATTTGTCACTAAATTGGTCCAAAAAATAAAGCGTCCATTTAAATAGCGACGGAAAATCCGTCACTAATCCGTCGGCATAATGCTTTAAATTGGTCGTTTATTTTACCAAATTACCGACGGATTTTAAAACGTTAGCAACGGAAATTTTCGTCGCTAAATCTGATTGAGAACCGTCAGTAATCCGTCAAAAAATTTAGCGACGCACGTTTTAACATCGGATTTTTTATGTCTAAAATCCGTCACTAAATTGATTTAGTGACGGATTTTTGGCATTTAGTGACGGATTTTTCCGTCGATAACTGCCGTTTTTCTTGTAGTGTCAGTATTCGAAGAGGAAAAGGAAAAATTCGAAAGTCTTATTTTTCCCAATTAATGGAGGAAAACAGTTTCCAAGAAGGTTCTTCAATCGTCAGAATAGTAATCATTACGAATTACGGTGCTCCTTCAGATCTGACCGTTCGTCGCCAACGCCCAGGATTAGGCCACGTCATTCAAGTCGACTAAACTTCAATGTAAGCAGCGACCTGCAACTCACATTGATCCTCATCAAAGTTTCCTTAACTTCCTAGTCGACAAAGTCAACTCGAAAGTTGGGGGCCACTGAACATACCAAAGCTATCGAGCTGGGCCAGGCAAGTAAAGCCCAGTCCACAGGCAATTGTTACCACCACATTCTCAGTGGGCTAAGCCCAATTATCACATGGCCCAAGGTCCATCTAATTGATCAGTCGACTTAAGTTCATTGTCCGACCTACCAGGTCCCGACCTAACTTAGTCCGACCTTATGATCCAAGAGATCTTCCGGGTACGATCCAATTCTACTCGACAGTCAGGTCGACCCAACTCCAAGTGTCGACCTCGACCTACCGAAGAAAGCGTCGAGCTAACGCTCATGGGCGCACGTGCAATTACTCTTGCCATAACTGCTTCCCTATAAATCAGGGACCGTTTAAGGACACGTTCACACAATGTATAACTGTCCCTGAAATATCGGAGCTCATGTAGCCCTACCAAATAAACCACCTCCAACAACTATAAAAACATTACCACTACAACGGTTCCAAGGTAACTGCAATTTTGTTATCTGAATATCACTTATTCAATACATATTTTGCTCTCCAATTTCATATACTTACTCTCACGCCCGAGGGTCTAAGCCGGAGACACATCCGACTAGTCGTGGGTTCTGATTTCAGGTCAAGGAGCTAGGTGATCAGTCCTGCCACGTGGAGGAAGATTGATAAGCACATTTCCTGCGGCATCAGTGACCATAATGGACCCTAGGATTAAGTTCTCCTCATTAGGTGGCTTATTTGATGAATTTTATGAGAACACGAGGCCCGACCTTGACCCAGATGCCGTAAACACTTTGTCTAAGAGAAAACATAGGGAAATTCACACAATCCTATATCGTTTGTTTGATCACTATTGTAGAAAACTAAAGGAACCAAACACAACATCTGAAAGAAAAGGGAGTGGAGCAACAAAATTGCTAAAAAAAGGATGGGGTTTCATGACAAAAGGAAAAACTTCATCCTCATCTAGTAGTGGTTCTCAAAGTGGTGTAGATGAATTACACCAATACATTGAAAGTCTGTATTACCCCTTAGATGGTGAAAATTTTGAAAAATTGAATGTCCTACAATGATGAAATTCACATGCTAATATTTATCATATTCTTTCGGTGATGACACGTGATCTACTTACCCCTTCAGTATCCACGGTAGCATCGAAGGCTGCTTTTAGTACTGCAGGAAGAGTGGTGACTTAGACCCACTCTTTTATATACTTTCATTTGTTTAGTTTTTTTTTCTATCTTTTTTTATGTAGATTTTTGTAAAAAAATCACTAATAAACAAAGTCTAAAATATTATTTCCTAGTCAATAAAAAATTTTAAAAAAATAAATATAGGGTAGTCCGTCCCTTTTTTCTTCTATATACTTTCATTTGTTTAGTTTTTTCTATCTTTTTTTATATAATTTTCTTTGTAAAATATCACTAATAAACAAAGTCTAAATTATTATTTTCTAGTCAATAAAAATTAAAAAAAATAAAAAATAAATATAGGGTAGTCCGTCCCTCTTTTCTTCTATATACTTTCATTTGTTTAATTTTTTTCTATATTTTTTATATACTTTTTTTGTAAAAAAAATCACTATAAACAAAGTCTAAAATATTATTTACAAGTCAATAAAAAAATAAAAAATAAAAAATAAATATAGGGTAGTCCGTCCCTCTTTTCCTCTATATACTTTCATTTGTTTAGTTTTTTCTATCTTTTTTTATAAACATTTTTTTGTAAAAAAAATCACTAATAAACAAAGTCTAAAATATTATTTCATAGTCAATAAAAAATTAAAAGAAAATAAAAAATAAATATAGGGTAGACCGTCCCTCTTTTCTTCAATAAACTTTCATTTGTTTAATTTTTTTCTATCTTTTTTTTTATATACCTTTTGTGAAAAAATCACTAATAAACAAATCTAAAATATTATTTTTTAGTCAATAAAAAATTAATAAAAAAATAAAAATAAATAAAGGATAGTCCGTCCCTCTTTTCTTTTTTATACTTTAAATTGTTTAATTTTTTTTAGATTTTTTTATATATAAAACAACTAATTTTCTTATGGATCACCACGTGTTACCTTCATCGCATTTATAGGTTGATCTGCACTGATCGAATCGGGACTGACCGACCCGTTTGACCATGACCACGTGTTACCTTCATCGCATTTATGGCTTTTTTTTTAATGCTTCCACAACAAAACTTAGGTTTTATTCAATGCTTTCTTGATCAAACTTGCACATGTCACCTTCATCGCATTTATGGCTTTTATTAAATGCTTCAATTTATACGGATTTGAAAAATAATTATCTTAAACACTATATTCATAATTTAAGTGGTTAAAAATAAGTTATTTAAGCATTAATTTTCTAACGATCCAAGTTCGAACCCTGACCCGTTATGTAGTTATCACACACTGACCCAATAAACACCTTCTCATTTAGGTTGATACTTAGTAGTAGTGTATAAATCTATAATATAAATGAGGCCTTCCCCATGAACAATTCTATGAACAGTTTCAATGGGAGAATTTCCCATTTTGCCCTCATACATTTTTCCCTTTTCCATTTTGTCCTTAAAAAAAAATTAATTTTAAAAAAAAATAATTTTTTTTTTTTTTAAAAAATCACGTGGCCTTGGACACGGCATATACTAGTTTTTTATATGAGGTGGTCTCCCATGAGAACAAGGGGATCCGTCTCATGCATGAGACGGGTCGACCCATGACCCATGGGACACTTAATTGTTTAAATAAGGCGGTGGTAAGTTGATCGACATGCCAAGAAAGTAGTCAGCCTGACACGTGGCAGCCTCTCATAGGCCCAATTTTTTTTTTTTTTTTGCTTTTTGCTTTTTGCTTTTTGCTTTTTTTTTTTTTTAGTTTTTATATTATTTTTTCGACTTTTCAGTGGTTTAGAAAAAGTAATAGTTACCATCTCATAATGTAATGACTGTATACATATAAAGTAACATTGTTCATAAGTAAACGTAATACATGTTTTAAAAAAACAAAAGCTCATTTTTACCCATTTTTTCAAATGTAATAAAAACTATATGTATTACATTTGAAATGTAATAACTTATGCATATGAATGTAATAGTTTATACAAGTAAATGTAACACTTTGATAGATGAAATTGTAACATATTTCTATAGATAATGTAATACTTTTACATGTATCATGATAAATTTGAACTCATTGTAACTTATTGTTTGAAAACATATAGATATCTATACATATGTGTTACAATTATGTACAAATACTATTACATATAAATAACACGCTTGTTACATTTTAGTTATAATAAGTATTACTTTTGCCAAACGAAAAAAACATAGGGAAAAACACTATTACTTTTCTGTATATATGTATTACTTTAATGTATACAAACTATTACTTTATATGCATACAATTATTACATTATGTTATAGTAACTATTACTTTTCACTAACCCAAAAAAAACAAAATATAAAAATTTAAATTTTGTAATCGAAGGGAGAGGGATTGGGTTAGGTTTCTGGTGAGTATGGCGGTCGACAATTGGTTTAGAGAGAGAGGATTGGTGATTGGGTTGACGGCGAACTGGTTTTGGTTATAGAGAGATGGAATTAGAAGGGAATTAGGGAGAGTTGGGAAGGTCGCCGGTTGATTAGAGGTAGGGAGATTGAGGGAACTTGGTCGCCGGCGACTGGTTTTGGTGAGATTTGAAGAGGATGTGGGTTGCCGGCGATTGGGTTTGAGTGAGAGGTAACGGTGATGGGCAATTTGAGAGGGAGGATTCGTGAAGAAGACGGCGAGGTCTGGTGAAGGTTGAGGTCAGGTGAAGGTTTTCGGTGAGGAGAAGCTAGGTGGAGATCAGATGAGGAAGACGATGGAGGAGGGGTAGTTTGCGTCTAGAGAGAGAGAGAAGAGAGAGGGAGGTGTTTACGTCTTGAGAGAGAAAGAGAGAAGGTCTGGAGCAATTTTTTTTTGGGCGAGGTCATGGGTAATGAATTCGACCCGTCTCATTCATAATATGGGTCATAGTGTTCTCACATAAGTTTTTATCTTTTTATATATAGCACAATCAATACCCTGGATATTTTTCGAATAAGGAATATCACAAATTTTTATTGCAATAATAAAAGCAATATAAAGACAAACTTGCCAAATAAATAATCATTTGCTTTCTTAGAACTAAAACATAACATATGGTAGGAGTCTCTCTTATACTATTATACTAAAAATAAAAAAGAAAAATAAAAATGAATGTAAAAATTTTATTTTGAGACGGAGGAAGTATTAGGGCTGACAAAATTTTCAAATCCATACCAATCAACATGTGTACTAACCGTACCAATTATAATTGGTACGTACAAATCGGTATACCGAAATATTGATACGGTACTACCGTACTAATTATGTATAATTGGTTGGTACACGGTACATATATTTAAAATAGTTGGTATACCGAATATCAATTATAATTTTTTTTAATATTAATTTTCATATATATATATATATATATATATATATATATATATATATATATATATATATATATATATATATATATATATATAATTTACTTAATTATTTAATTTTCATAGCCATGTATTTGTGCAGTGGAACATCGTAATTACGAATACTTTGCATCAATTTTTTCTCCTGAAGTCAAACATGCAAACTATCTATGAGAAACTATAATGCTTATGAACTACAAAGATGAATATGCTAATATTTGACCATAACTGAATGAGTAGAAGCACAAAAAAGGGACCAATACAAATTCATGAACAAAACATTTAGCTACAAGAATTGACATCTCTTGAGACTGAACAAAATAGCACAACTCAATCACACCATTGTAAGAGAGAATGACTACAAATTTAACTATCAGAATATGAGAAGATGCTCAAGTACTTAGCTATCCTAGTTTCAATATTTTCACACCATTGTAAGGGAGTATATCTCGACTAACCAGATCCCATATTTGTCTGACCAAATATATTCTAACAAACCAGATCTCTATATATTCTGCACCATTTCATAAAGTCAACCAAATGTATAAGTAAACTGTTTTTTGCCCCTCGTACTATCGTATCAACATCAATTTGACATTCGTACTATTGAAACGACAAATATATGATGCGTACTGTAGTTTTATTAAGCAAATTAACCAATGTTCCTAACGTCAGTTAAGTATTTAACGAAATCGTCCACTTGGTGATATATTCACTTGGTGATATACTGAGTAGTAGTATTATTATTATTATTATTATTATTATTATTATTATTATTATTATTATTATTATTATTATTATTATTATTATTATTATTATTATTATTATTATTTTATTATTATTATTTTATTATTATTATTATTGATATATTATTATTATTATTATTATTTTATTATTATTATTATTTTATTATTATTATTTTATTATTATTATTTTATTATTATTATTATTATTATTTTATTTTTATTATTATTATTATTATTATTATTTTTATTATTATTATTTTATTATTTTTATTATTATTACTATTTTATTATTATTATTATTATTATTATTTTATTATTTTATTATTATTATTATTATTTTATTA
The DNA here is from genome assembly GCA_022495995.1 of Adenophora triphylla var. japonica. NCBI lineage: Eukaryota > Viridiplantae > Streptophyta > Magnoliopsida > Asterales > Campanulaceae > Adenophora > Adenophora triphylla. The sequence continues at coordinate 351,134 of JAFEMH010000340.1, forward strand.
TATTATTTTATTGAGTTTTTTTTAAGGAGTTAAAATTGTCCAGTCAGCTGCCACGTATGCGTTGACTTGGTCAACGGTTACTTAGTTGGACAGTTTCGTTAAATACTTAATTGACGTTAGGACCATTGGTTAATTTGCTTAATAAAACTATAGTATGCATCATACATTTGCCGTTTCAATAGTATGAGTGTCAAATTGATGTTGAAACGATAGTACGAGGGGCAAAAAAGCAGTTTACTCCCAAATGTATATATAAAAATAATATTTTTCTATTAAAAGACCAAATAATTATAATTTACCAATTATATTTATTTGGTCTTAATAGAAAAGTATTATTTTCATATATACATTTGGTAGAGTCTAGTACCAATCGTATCAACTTAATTGGTATATCGACTTAGTCAATCGATATTGGTATAATATTTATATACCAAGTTAAACTTGATAGATACACATTATAAGCAAAATATAATTGATATACCTATCAAACCATCTGATGAAGCCAAAATCGTCAAATCAGCCCAAATCCAAGCGTTCGGATGCTCCGGAGATTGCAAGGCCTGAAAATAAGAGAAAACACGTAAACTAAGTCGGGGCGATTCCGGCTAAAGGCCCTCCGGCGTGAGAGTAAGTTCACGGTTTGTATGTGAGAAACTAAATTGACAGAGTTTCTGTATTGTAAAAAGTAACGTACCGGATAATGAGCCATATGGCTTGTATTTATAGGGATGGATTGATAGAATCCATGTTGAAGTGAACTTGTAAAGAGATAAGACATAATCCTAAGAGAATTATATCTGTTAAGGAGTCATTGTTTGACTTAAATTGGTGTAGGTGGTTACAATCCTGATTGGATCATAACTGTTGAATCCTTGTTTAAATAGGATTGTATGATCTGCTAGTCGGAACGCTGAGGAGCATGAATGCCTTATCTCGGCATTTATGAGTAAGCCGAGATGCATGGTTTTGCTTCCTCGTCATTTGATGATTGGCCGACATAAGAATATGCCGGGGAGAATGATTCTGTCTCCTCGTCATTTATTGATATGACGAGGTAAGAACTGTTCTCTCCTCGTCACTTGTGATATCTCGGAGTATGATGAGCCAAGTATGAAGAATCTTTTATCCATGTAAGGCCGAGCTAAATGCTCCTCGGCATACGAGGAAGGTACCTCGGCCCTGACACTTAGTTTATTGGATTATGTTAATGGCCCAATCCCTTTGGGCCCAACTCGAGCAAGCCCATATTCGTATCTCGATTTATACTGTTCAGTGGCCCCGACTTTCTATCTCGGCTTAGGACGAGGAGAAAGTCATCTCGTCCTCGGCTTATAGGATACGAACAGGCTTTGACACGTGTCCTTGGCGTCGCTTCATTATCTGACGGTTAATATTCTGATGATTACATGGGGCCCCCCCAGTCTTGTCACGCCTTGGAAGTTGTTACCAGCAATTAATTTTGGGGGCGCCATACCCGGTACCCATTTTAGCTTTCGGGTTAGACCCGGTTTTGGAGAGTATAAAAGGCTAAACCCTTTTCAATTAAACCTTTACACACCCAATTTATTTGAGAGCACAGGCGAGAAATTCACCGGCGAATTTCAGAGTTTCATCATCCCCAGTTTCCGGCGAGCTCGATTTTTCCGGCGAAGTTACGTTCTCTTCTCGATTCCGACCACTCTCACCACTAAAAACAGGTATAACTCTTTCCTTTACCGATTTACCTTTGTAATCCACCGTTTCTAGGGGTTTTGGAAAGTTTCAATCTTGGAATCCGCCATTGTTGAGCTCTTGAAGTTTCTCTTGAATTTTTGATTTTTCTTGCATGTTTGTTTGGGTTTCTTTGAATCTTGCGTGAATTCCTTAGATTTTTTGGTTGTTTTGGCTGCATTCCTTTGAATATTGAATAAACTCCCCATTGATCTTTGACTCCCCTTAGAAATGGCTCGTTCTTGGGACCATTCCCCCTGATTCCGTTATGGGTATCACACCGGCAATCTGAGGGTTTACCAGAGAGAGAGAGAGGGCCTTGGTTGATGCTGACCCTGAATGACATAGGAAAGAGGTTGCGGAGTTATGGCCGTACCCGGATGTTCCTTCAATATCCAGATTCCACAAGGATAGATAGGATTGTGTCTGATTCCCCCAATATTATTGTATTTGAGGATAGGGCAGAGATGATGGAGCACATTGAACTGTTCTACCAGTCTTCAGATCGCGTAATCTGTGAGCGTCTGAGTGGTAAGGCTCCCTCCTCGGCCTATCTATAATGACGAGGGGGGATAAACCTCTTCCCCGTCTTAAGATCGATCATGGACGAGATCACATATTTATGTTCCTCGTCTTTTTGCAGATATGACGGGAAGAGGGGGAGAGACCTCCTCGTCAACAAGAATAGTGGATGCCTTTATTGAAGGGGCTTATGCCGAGGGCAGGAGGAGCCGAGGAAGAGGGGGCCGAGGTAGTGGACAAGGACGGGAGAGGCCTCCCAAGGCCGGGGACCCCATGCTTGCTAAGTTGTACTCCACGTACGGGGTGAACAAAGCTGAGTATAAGTTAACATATATTGGCAAGCCCGATTTTGCCACTGATGACGAGGAATACAAATTCTACTACAATGACAACTACATCCATTTCTACTTCAAACAGTTCCAACAGGGGCTTCGTCTTCCCTTGGACCCCTTCATTAATGAATTTTTGGGAGATACGAGGACGGTCCCGGCTATGTTGGGGGCTAATGGGACCAGAGTTCTCGTTAGTTTCATTGTCATTTGCCGTAGCTTAGGTTACGAGCCGACCATGGGATCTTTTCGGCACTTCTATCAGATTAGTTATGTGAGCACCCCAACCCGGGACCTAACGCGTGTCCCGTGCTTGAGAAGCTCAAACTAAAAAAACCCATCTTAGATTTTTAAAACATTTATTTTTCTTTACAAGAAAACCAATTCTAAATTTTCCATAAACAAAGTCAAATAATAATATCTCCACTTGGAGGAATTTAAACAAATACTTTAATAACCATACTTGATTAATTACATTGAAAATTCTAAGTAACATTGTTTGACAAAAGAGTTTTCCTTACAACTTGTAAAAGAGTAAAACTTAAATGTGACTCCCGACAACCCACTCATATACCTATCCTGATAAGTCCCAAAAGCGAGAGTCCAAACTCTTTCCCCGGCCTCACTGGTTCAGGTCACCTGTCTCAGCACAATCTAAAGCAGTAAAAGGCAAGGGGTGAGAATAAATCTCAATAAGCTATTATGAAAGCAAGATGCCAAACAAGATGCAACACATAGCATGGTAGCACATAACACATTATGAAAGCGGTAAACACCTTACGTTACCTCATTTTACCTTTCCCGTCTGAACAATAAGTCGTCTGACGTGGGAGTAAAACTCCTCTCTTTGGTGAACCGCCTCCAGCACATTCACACTCTTATAGGACTCATACTCCAGAGATCCATATAAGAAAAGATACCTATATCGAGTATCCAACTAAATATTCGCTCTTTGTAAAGCTTTAGGCTTAAATATAAGAAGCATTCCCCTAATCACCCAATCGCGACGGTGCAGTAAAGCTTTTGGGTCAATACGATGCGTTAGCACACCCACTCTGTGGCCACAGAGGGGAACGGTCATTGGTATAATGAACCCTCAATCACTTATAGAACAAATCAAAAATTGATTGAATTCCATTATACCCCCGAATATCAACACGTTCAAGCACATAATAGATACTTGAAGTAAATCCACAAAAAGGGATAATAATATAACAACATGGTAAAATATACTCATGCTAATCCATACCATAGTGCAACAGTTCATTTAATACACTATGGATAATACCATTAACGAATATGAGTTCAAATAAGGTATCCACATAACCACATAATCCACACCGGGATGCAATATAATCAATATGCCAGATAATCCAAAACTGTGATACAACACAACAATACCAAATAATCCACACTCGGGATACTATACAACCATATACCAAATAATCCACAATCGGGATACAATATATTGATGTAACACATATACATTACTAACCAACACACTAGTGAGATTACAGTCTCTACATTGTTCAACTAACCACCAAGGTATGGGAGCAAGTAAGGCCAACCTAAACCGTAAACCATTCTTACAAAGTTACTACTCAACGTTGAATAATATTAATAAAGGTGCAAGACCTACTTCCCACAATTCCATTTTGACCAAATAAGACATCATGGCCTAGCCAAGGTATTCTACTTTAACTTAGGTTAAAAAGGATTGATTTATATCCGGGTTGGGTTAGGCTCTATCAATTTATAATGGTTATTAATCATGTCACGAGGTTGGTGGTAAAAATCAGCAAGAACAGAAACTGGGGAAAGTCAGTCGACATGGGCGACCGCCCACTCCACATGGGCGACCGCCCACTCCACTTGGGCGACCACCCAAGTGGATTTCAAAAGGGAATGGAAGTTACTGAGACGATGGGCGACCGCACACGATGCCATGGGCGACCGCCCAAGAAGGAAGGAGAAGCACACCACTTACTGGCCACATGGGCGGCCGCTCAAGCCCCCATGGGCGACCGCCCAAGAGCCGATTCAGCCCTTGCCCAGAATTCTAATCCCATTGTACTTATTTTCTTTTCCCTTTCATCCATCTCTCTTATTTTATGAACATCAAAAGGATTTTTCTAACTTCACAACTTCATCCTAAATCCATGGAACCCAAAATAATGTAAGCCTAGATTATCTACTACATGATTTCTAACCCATTTCACTAACACATTTTAAGATTACATTCTTAATCCAATTCAACCCATTTCTTATACTCTTTATCACTTCCATGAACCACAACTTTATCCTTGGTCATTACTTCATTCCTTAACACCAAGAAAATATTCCACTATACCAAACCACCATTAACAATTACAATTACTTTCTAATACTCTTACTTCAATTTAAATCACCATTTACAACCCAAATCAACTCAACTTTGATTTAAACCATTTCAAATCAAATTAACATTAATCAAACTACCAAGAATCATTTTCTTTCAACAAGAGATTAATTAACACATAAAGTGAGTCATTATTAGAAGGAAGTCATAATAACTTACCTTAGAATTTTAGGATGAAATGATAATCTTCTTAACTTGATAAATTCCTCTAGATGCCCCAAGCACAAAAATACAATTTGATTGAGAAATGGAGGAGGATTGAAGATTCTAGGAACTTTGGGAAGGATGCTTCCATGGAGAGCTTCTAGGGAGATTTTCTAGGAGAAAGTAAGAAGAAAAGGAGGAGGTGAAAGTGAGGGAGGTGAAGGAAGTATGGGGGGGGGGGTATGGGAGGTTTGACTTAAGGTGAAAGAAGATGAGTGAAATAGGGGGAGGGCATGCCCCCCCATACCAATCAACTAAGGCTTTCCACATTTTCCACATAAATAAATCTAACTACTCACATTTTATTTATTTTGTCCATTTCTATTATTATACTTCTCCCAAGATGCTTTATTTAATTTCCCAATCATCTCAACCTAATAAAAGAAATCAAATATATAAAATGAACACATAATATTAATAATAATATTAAAAGCAAATAATATGATGCTAAAATAGTGTCTAGGGTTAGGGTCGTTACATTCACTCTCCCTTAAAGAAAATTCGTCCCGAATTTTAAAAGACTTACCTGGAGGATCAATAACAAAGGTTACTCTCCCAAGCATTTTGAATTACAACCTTCAAACAGTTTCCTAAATGTCATGATTCTTCTAAACATTCTCACAACCCAAATATTCTAGAATTTATTCCCGAAATTGTAATTCTAATAACTCTTCAACGTTTTCCCCACATATGACAAATCTGCCTAAACATCATTAATTGAAGAACTCCATAAGTACGAAGGATCATACCAATAAATTTTCCATATCACGTTTTATACAGTATCCCTTCAATGCTTAAACCAAAACTGCTATTATACTCAACTCCGCTAAGATTAATAAAACCTTTCAAGTTGAAAAGAAATCTTATCACTCCACACATCATCTATTCTTCAAGAGTTTGGATAGTCTTCTAATCTCTTCCTTTTAAGTAACTAAATCCTCCAACTCTTAGGATCGGTAACAAATTTCACAAGAGAGCTTCAAAAAGGTAAGGTTCTCACATAAAACAATGGCAGCCACTCTCGAGTAGAGGGTAAGAAAATTCTGGTTTATCTAAGCCAACTTCTTCGAAGCATACGCTATTACTTTCCCAATTCTCATAATATCACCATCTAATTCCCCTCTAATACGCACTTAAAAAATTTCACAAAGTCCTCCCATCCATTAAGCAAGGTAAGGATCGGATCTATAGCCAATCTATTCTCATCTCTATCAATATAATTCATACTTATTACATCCTACACCATTTATACATCCTTTAGAATTAATTAAAGCAACGATCTTTCATTTTTCAAGAATTCCTTAAAATTTCCTTCGGTAGCACTTGTCAACCCCAAAGATCACGAACACAATCCTCGTAAGATCTAGGGGACATCCAATCTTAAGACTTTAGAACCCAAAATTTAGAATCCTCTCAAGCCAACTCACACTTGCTAAACTCTTCAAACAATGAATTCCCACTAAAGGCAAATAACACAACTCACAAATGATCCTCTCATAACTTTAAATAACCAAGAAGCTCATCAATTATAACTACCATAAAGCCGTCAAGATAAAGATTAAAATCCCGATTATCATACTTAGAATCAATACATGAGATACTCTGATGGAAACACATTTACCATCTACTCACAACTAGCACATAAACTCTTTGAAAAGACTTCTTATGCAAGTCTAACACCTACCAAATATCCTTCACATTTTTAACCAAAACTTTCTGTCTTTAATGCTTACATAACAAGAGTACCATATAAAGGTTTATCTATATCAAATACTAATGTAATCAAATTAGGTATAGAAAAGGAGACTCACTTCTTATGATAGTCTACCAATGCACAACAACTACTTACCCATCTAGGTCAAGTATATCTCAAAATCATAAATTGGTAATCATACCAAATCAGCTGGCAATACATGCTCAACCCTAACCACATCACCACCGTGGCAAACCAAAGGAGATTCGAGGTATTCTCTCATAAGAGCAGAATCCTCTAACAATAAAACAAATTCTCAAGTAATGTATGCCACATAGAAGCAACATGTGATGCTACACATAATGATATGAAACAAGATCTATAAAATATGACCCCTACTTCTGAGACAGGGAATATACCTCTAGTGACCTCTGAGGAATCTATCTCTCCTGGACCCGAAACATATACTCGACCATAGACCTTCTCTCTCGGTTCCCCTTCGTTATCTCTTTTGGTACCACCTCTTTGTTGTCCACCCGGCTGACCGCTGCTTGAAGCTCGTCCTTGCTGCACTCGTGGGCAATTCCTCCTAAAGTGACCCATTTCTCCACACTTCAAGCATTTCCCTTGCTTACTCCAACACTTGTCTTCAGAATGACCCATCTTCTTGCAAAATTTACAAATCATCCCATACTGTTTTGATTTTGGCCTTGACGAAGAGGTTACAACAAGTTCTCCTCTCATACTCCCTGAAGTTGAAGTCCTTGATTGTCCTTTAGTGATTTTGGATCCTTGTCCTAGATACTTTGGTTTATTTCTTATCCCACTTCCGGATCTTCCACTATTTTCCTCAATGTCCTTCTCGACCTTATATGCTCTATCTATGACTGTCTGATAATCGGTGAAACTATCAATCCATAATTTCTTCCTAAACTCACTCCTCAAACTCCATCACTGAAACTCTCGAACCCTTTTCACTTCATGCGATACCAAATGAGGGCAACACCTAGCTAATTCCTCAAACCGATGAATACTGATCCACCGTCATGTTCCCTTGTTTTAGTCCTAAGAATTCAATCTCCTTCTTATCCCTTGTAACCATTGAAATGAAATAGTCCTCGAACTGTTGAGTGAAATTATCCCAAGTCTGGGGCGTATGATCCCGCTCCCAACTTCCCTTCAAATTCTGCCACCACTGATCAGCTGGACCTTCAAGTTTGAAAACGGCATACCTAACTTTCTCTTCGTTGCGACTCTCCATAACCTCAAAGATTTTGTTCATTCTCTCTAACCATTTTTTTGCCTTTAACGGACCCGGATATCCATTAAAACTCGGTGGATTCATCTTCACAAACCTTTCCCATCCATCACTTAGACATCCCTCAGGTTGATTCGGAACTGATCCTCTAGTCTCCATATTCTGTACAAACATCCTAAATAACTTCATCATCTCTTCATTCTGAATTCCACCTATACCCATATCTCCTTCAATTTCTAGAACTTTTCGCTGATCATCATTACTTCCGGCCATGAGAACCAACTCCTGCATTAAACACTCGGCGTTAATTACCACACATTCCCCCTTAGTTTAGACATCTACCATTGACCTCTAAACTAAGCTCTGATACCAACTGTGAGCACCCCAACCCGGGACCTAACGCGTGTCCCGAGCTTGAGAAGCTCAAACTAAAAAAAACCCATCTTAGATTTTTAAAACATTTATTTTTCTTTACAAGAAAACCAATTCTAAATTTTCCATAAACAAAGTCAAATAATAATATCTCCACTTGGAGGAATTTAAACAAATACTTTAATAACCATACTTGATTAATTACATTGAAAATTCTAAGTAACATTGTTTGACAAAAGAGTTTTCCTTACAACTTGTAAAAGAGTAAAACTTAAATGTGACTCCCGACAACCCACTCATATACCTATCCTGATAAGTCCCAAAAGCGAGAGTCCAAACTCTTTCCCCGGCCTCACTGGTTCAGGTCACCTGTCTCAGCACAATCTAAAGCAGTAAAAGGCAAGGGGTGAGAATAAATCTCAATAAGCTATTATGAAAGCAAGATGCCAAACAAGATGCAACACATAGCATGGTAGCACATAACACATTATGAAAGCGGTAAACACCTTACGTTACCTCATTTTACCTTTCCCGTCTGAACAATAAGTCGTACAACGTGGGAGTAAAACTCCTCTCTTTGGTGAACTGCCTCCAGCACATTCACCTCTTATAGGACTCATACTCCAGAGATCCATATAAGAAAAGATACCTATATCAGAGTATCCAACAATAATATCGCTACTGTAAAGCTTTAGGCTTAATACAGGAGCATTCCCCCTAATCACCAATCGCAACGGTCTGTAAAGCTTTTTGGGTCAATACAGTCGTTAGCACACCCACTCTGTGGCCACAGAGGGGAACAGTCATTGGTATAATGAACCCTCAATCACTTATAGAACAAATCAAAAATTGATTGAATTCCATTATACCCCCGAATATCAACACGTTCAAGCACATAATAGATACTTGAAGTAAATCCACAAAAAGGGATAATAATATAACAACATGGTAAAATATACTCATGCTAATCCATACCATAGTGCAACAGTTCATTTAATACACTATGGATAATACCATTAACGAATATGAGTTCAAATAAGGTATCCACATAACCACATAATCCACACCGGGATGCAATATAATCAATATGCCAGATAATCCACAACTGGGATACAACACAACAATACCAAATAATCCACACTCGGGATACTATACAACCATATACCAAATAATCCACAATCGGGATACAATATATTGATGTAACACATATACATTACTAACCAACACACTAGTGAGATTACAGTCTCTACATTGTTCAACTAACCACCAAGGTATGGGAGCAAGTAAGGCCAACCTAAACCGTAAACCATTCTTACAAAGTTACTACTCAACGTTGAATAATATTAATAAAGGTGCAAGACCTACTTCCCACAATTCCATTTTGACCAAATAAGACATCATGGCCTAGCCAAGGTATTCTACTTTAACTTAGGTTAAAAAGGATTGATTTATATCCGGGTTGGGTTAGGCTTTATCAATTTATAATGGTTATTAATCATGTCACGAGGTTGGTGGTAAAAATCAGCAAGAACAGAAACTGGGGAAAGTCAGTCGACATGGGCGACCGCCCACTCCACTTGGGCGACCGCCCAAGTGGATTTCAAAATGGAATGGAAGTTACTGAGACGATGGGCGACCGCACACGATGCCATGGGCGACCGCCCAAGAAGGAAGGAGAAGCACACCACTTACTCGCGCGTGGGCGGCCGCTCAAGCCCCCATGGGCGACCGCCCAAGAGCCGATTCAGCCCTGCCCGAAATTCTAATCCCATTGTACTTATTTTCTTTTCCCTTTCATCCATCTCTCTTATTTTATGAACATCAAAAGGATTTTTCTAACTTCACAACTTCATCCTAAATCCATGGAACCCAAAATAATGTAAGCCTAGATTATCTACTACATGATTTCTAACCCATTTCACTAACACATTTTAAGATTACATTCTTAATCCAATTCAACCCATTTCTTATACTCTTTATCACTTCCATGAACCACAACTTTATCCTTGGTCATTACTTTATTCCTTAACACCAAGAAAATATTCCACTATACCAAACCACCATTAACAATTACAATTACTTTCTAATACTCTTACTTCAATTTAAATCACCATTTACAACCCAAATCAACTCAACTTTGATTTAAACCATTTCAAATCAAATTAACATTAATCAAACTACCAAGAATCATTTTCTTTCAACAAGAGATTAATTAACACATAAAGTGAGTCATTATTAGAAGGAAGTCATAATAACTTACCTTAGAATTTTAGGATGAAATGATAATCTTCTTAGCTTGATAAATTCCTCTAGATGCCCCAAGCACAAAAATATAATTTGATTGAGAAATGGAGGAGGATTGAAGATTCTAGGAACTTTGGGAAGGATGCTTCCATGGAGAGCTTCTAGGGAGATTTTCTAGGAGAAAGTAAGAAGAAAAGGAGGAGGTGAAAGTGAGGGAGGTGAAGGAAGTATGGGGGGGGTATGGGAGGTTTGACTTAAGGTGAAAGAAGATGAGTGAAATAGGGGGAGGGCATGGCCCCCCCATACCAATCAACTAAGGCTTTCCACATTTTCCACATAAATAAATCTAACTACTCACATTTTATTTATTTTGTCCATTTCTATTATTATACTTCTCCCAAGATGCTTTATTTAATTTCCCAATCATCTCAACCTAATATAAGAAATCAAATATATAAAATGAACACATAATATTAATAATAATATTAAAAGCAAATAATATGATGCTAAATAGTGTCTAGGGTTAGGGTCGTTACAAGTTATGTCAAGGAAAAGAAGCTCCTCGTCATTCGGAGCGCCCCTAAAACACCAAAAATTCTTCTTCCCATGTCTAGCAAAGTCGCTGGTTGGGATAACCACGTGATTAGGGTGGAGAGCAGGCAAGGCTGGGAGTTCCAATCCCCTGTTGATGATCCAACTACTTGGGGTCCCGTTCAGAGGTACGAATGGACTCAAGACCTGATCAAGCACCTTGAGGAGTTTGCTGCAGTTGGACTCCTTGACTGGTTAGCATTAGAGGCCTCAGATCATTACTATATCCAGGCAGGCTTGATGCCAGGGACAAAGGACGGGGTCGTTCCCCTCGTCACCGTGAAGAGGGGGAGACGCTTCAATGATTGGAGGACGCATCCCGGCCTCGTCTTCCATGCTGACTGTCTGAGGTGTAAGGTCCCTCCGCTTGACCAATGCCTTAAAGAAGAAAATGTGGTTGGATGTAAATGTTTTACCCCTTGACACTTGTATGTTTTGCATTTTTGTTAGCTTCCCTTCTGCTCGTAATTAACCCTCTCTCCCTTGTCTTCACAGATTTGACCCCCGAGGAAGAAGCAGCACTAGCCATGAAGAGGTTGAGTCCTATGGAGCTGGTGAAGAAAAAGAGACGCCAAGTCAAGAAGTCGAGCTTGACAGAGAGGAAGGAGGATGCCAATAGCCGCAACCTCGTGCTAAATGCTCAGGGTGATCAACCCCTTCCCTTCAAGCCACACGAGGAAGTGAATGCCGAGGATCTGGGGTCCGAGGAACGAGCTAACCCATCAACTACAGAGGGGCATAGCCTCCATGTTGATGCCGAGGAGGTAGGGGCCGAAGAGACTAACCTCGTCGCAAGGCGTTCTGGCTCCAAGAGGGCCCAAGCTGCTAGCACCGAGGAGCCTGCAGCTAAGCGGGCAACCGTTGGTGAGACTTCCAATCCTGAGGCTCCTCCCATCGTCACCATTCAAACCGTCAAAACCTTTAAGGAGGCCGATGAGCTGGCTCGGCGCATGGCTGCCAATGTTCCACGTCTGAGGGGCATTCCTCTTCAGAATAGAAAGGGGCCCTTACTGAGATTGGGCTGAGCTCCTGTCCAGAGAGCCATGGACGAGGAGGCTTTTGAGGCTCTTGTCAAAGAGAAGCCTAGCCAAGAGAACTTGCTATGCCGCAAGGGACTTTTGGTTGCCGAGGTAGTCTTCTCGTATTTTTAACGTTTACTGATCTCGTAATTTTGTACTTGGAGATGCTTAACATTGATTTTCTTTGCAGCTTGCCTCGGTTACGGCTTACGAGAATGTTCTGGCCAAAAACAATGCCAGGCTGCTGAACGAAGCCAGGACGGCCCAAGAAAAGGGCGAGACCGAGAAGGCGGCTCTGGATACCCTGCTAAAAGCCAAGGATTTTGAGCTAGAGGCGGCCAAGGCTAAGGTGGAAGCCGAGGTGCTGAGGGCCAGTGACGAGAGGACTAAGGCTGAGGAGCTCCGCATGAAGGCCGAGGAACATCTCCGGCAGACAGAAGCTGAGCTAACCGAGGCGAGGAAGGCTAAGGCCGAGGTCCAAACGAGGTTCGAGGAAGCCGTAGCCAGATGCCGGGGCTATGAAGCTACCCTTGTCACTAGGGAGGAAGCGGCTGTGACTCGCTTCAAGGAGAGCCAGGCCTTCTAGGATGCGGTGGACGAGAAGACTGCCACCATGTTCGAGGACGGGTACCTCCATCTCGCTCGCCGTCTCCTGGCCGACCCCACCACTGGCTTGGATATCAATAAGATTGCTCAGCTGATTTGGCGGGATCAGTGTGACGAGGAAGCTAGGGCTCTTCATCACCTGGTTCCATTTTCTGAGTATAACTTGGAAGTCATGGCCGATAAAGATGCCCAAGCAGGCCGAGCAGTGTGGGAGCCAGCCTCTGTCGTCCCCGGCAACATCAAAGCCTTGGTGGAGGCGATTCAGGATGAGGGAGAGCCCGATGACATGGAAGCAGAGGTCAGGGGAGGAGAAGTCGAGAAGACTGATACTCAAACTGAACAAACTGTTCTTCCTCCCCCCGGCACTATCACAGAGGAATGGCTTGAAGAGCCTTTTAATGATGGTCAGCAATCTTAGGATTTTTCTTTCCTTTTTTCCTTTGTAATAGCTGGTAGGACTTGTATTTCTCTTTGAATATCAATGAAAAAGTCCTTTGTTTTAATTCATATTGTGTCAATGAATTGTTTGTGTTTGTTTGTATGCTAGGCATAGGCACCAGATTTGTAAAGGGGAAGTCGAGGAGGGTCCCTCGTCCCTGTTTATATGATGATTTGTAAGGCCGAGGTAATGTCCCTCGGCTTTGATGGCGTTTTAAGTCGTATAGGCCGAGGAAGGACTTCTCGGCTTTGACTGTTGGTGATTTTTTCTTTTTCGTCTCCTTATGCCGAGGAAGATGACTCGTGCACAGGTTTTAAACGTGATGCCTTGTAGTCGTAGTGACAAGGTGTTTCCTTGTCTTGACGTGAGGCAAGTCATTAGGCCGAGGAGAGATCCTTGGTCTTGACTGTGATACTTGTAATCCTGGAATCAAGGCGGACCCTTGTCAGGATGTAAGGTAAGCCATTAGGCCGAGGAGGACCCTCGGTCTTGGCTGTTAGGAGCCTGTAGTCGTTGAGTCAAGGCGGACCCTTGTCAAGACGTAAGGTGTAAGTTTTGAAGAGTCGGGGATAAGATCCTCATCTTCTGGTGTTTGTGTGAGGAGTTGATAGTTGCTTTGCATGTCGGAAGAAAATGCTTTCGTAAAACTGAAACTTGATTACATCGAACTGCAATCCTATCAACTAAAAATTAAAAGACAGAAAACAAGAAACTGATCTACTGCAAAATAAACTAGACTAGTGATAATATTTTTGGAGATTGTCGGAATGCCATGGATGCTTGAGATCTTTCCCCTCCTTAGTCTTCAATCTGTAGGTCCCTTCTCGAATGACTTGAGTGATGATATAGGGACCTTCCCAATTTGGAGAGAGTTTGTTCTGTTCTGCCTTCCGACCAGTTGCCTCAATTTTTCTAAGTACCCAATCGCCTACTTGGAATACTCTTCTGATAACCCTCTTGTCATGATAGGCCTTGGTCCTTTGCTTGTAGTTTACCATCCTCATCTGCGCAGCTAGTTGTTTCTCATCTACTAGGTCTAGGTCTAGGAGCCTATTAACCCTGTTGACTTGCTCATCGTAGTGGGAGTTTCTCACAGTTGGGATGGCCATTTCACCTGGTGCCATAGCCTCAGAACCGAAGGTTAATGCGAATGGGGTTTCCCCGGTTGGCCCCCGGGTGGTTGTGCGAAACAACCCAGGCTAGGGAAGTTCGTCCAACCATCTACCCTCGCGTCCTTCAAGATTCTTGGTAAGGGCTGTTAGGACCAGTTTGTTGGCAGCTTCTGCTTGACTGTTGCCTTGGGGTCTGCTAACTGAGGATTTTGCATGGCAGACTTTGACTCTTCCCAATTCCGTAGTGAATGCAGTAGAGAATTGGAGTCCATGATCAGAAACAATTGTATGTGGAAGGCCAAATCTGCACCAGATGTTGTCGTGGACAAAGTTGATTGCATTTTCTTCCGTTATCTTGGATAATGCCTTGGCTTCTATCCACTTGGAGAAGTAATCGACAGCTACTATCACATACTTGCAATTACCACGGGCGGGAGGGAAGGGTCCGATGATGTCGATCCCCCACATATCAAATGGCCACGTGGGTATCACAAGTGTTTGCTCAACTGCCGGTAGTCTAGGAATGTCAGAGAATCTTTGGCACTTGTCACATTTTCTAACATAGGCGTGCGCGTCCTCCCTCAGGTTTAGCCAATAGTAACCTAGTGATATGATCTTGTCAGCTAAGGTTCTGGCCCCCGGGTGTCCGCCGCAAACACCCTCATGTACTTCTGTCAAGAGGTTCTCAATTTCCTTAGGATAGACACACCTTAGCAGGGGCTTTGTGAAAGTTCTTCGGTAGAGGACTTCGTTCATCACGATGAACCTTGGGGACCTCTTCTTGATAAGCTTAGCTTGAGCTTCATCTTCTGGGAGTTTCTCCTTCTCAATGTACTCAATGTAGTCATCGATCCAACATCTCTCCTCTCCATCTAGGAGCATGACTTGTAGTCTTTCATACGCAGGTTCCTCGGCATAAACTACATATGGACTGGTCTTAGATGTAGACACGTCCATGGTTGCTAGTTTAGATAGAACGTCTGCGACTTGGTTATCTTCCCTGCCTATTTGCTTGAGTTTGAAAAATTCCATCTTCTTCGTCATGTCTAGGACAAGGTCCCTATATTTGGCAAGGGTGGGGTCTTGGGTGTTATACTCTCCCTTTACTTTTTTGACAACGAGTTGGGAGTCACAAAAAGCTGCCACCTTAGTTGCTCCATAGAAGGAGGCCAACTCAATACCAAATATTAGAGCTTCATATTCCGCTTGATTGTTGGAGGCAGGGAACTTGAAACGGATGGCGTCTTGCATGGTGTACTCTCCTTCCGGGCTTGCTAGTACAATTCCAGCTCCGCTTCTCTCCTTTGTTGCCGATCCGTCAGTGTACAAGATCCAACAGTTGGATGGGAGTTCGATGGGAGACTTTTCTTCTTCTTCCGGTGCATTTTGCTTGCGGGAAGTGGGGAGGTGCTCACCACGTGAAGGAATTTGTCTCAACCATGAAGTCAACCAAAGGCTGTGCCAGGAGGGTCTTCCTTGGTTGGTAGGTAATATCAAACTCAGTAAGAGCGATGGACCAATTAAGGAGACGTCCGGAGCCGTCCAACTTGTGTAATATCTTCTTCAGTGGTTCATTCTTGTAAACGGTGATAGGATGTGCAGAAAAATAGGCACGTAATTTCCTTGACGCAATAACTAGCGCGTACGCTATCTTCTCCACATTAAAGTATCTGCTTTCTACGTCGGATAATTCCTTTGACACGTAGTACACAGGTTTCTGAGTTCCTTCGTCATTCCGAACTAGAATGGCTGCGGCAGCATGATCGGTGGCAGCTAGGAATATGTACAGCATCTCACCGGTAGTCGGACTGCTGAGCAAGGGAGGGGAACCCAAGTACTCCTTCAACCGGAGGAATGCTTCAGAGCATTCTGGAGTTCAGGAGAAGCTCTTGGTACCCTTCAGTACCTTAAAGAAGGGCAGTGACTTTTTGGCGGATTTGGCGATGAATCTCCCAAGTGCCGCTATTCTTCCGTTTAGTCTCTGAACCTCCTTGATGGTGGTAGGCTCCTTCATGTCAATGAGTGCCTTAATTTTTTCAGGGTTGGCCTCTATTCCCCTTTGAGATACCATGAAGCCTAGGAACTTTCTTGCCGTTACTCCAAATACGCACTTGCTTGGATTCAGCTTCATGTTATTAGCTCGGAGGTTGTTAATTGTATCTTCCAGGTCAGGAGCGTGACTGCCCTCCTTGCTTTTTATGACCATATCATCGATATAGGCCTCCATTTTGCGACCTATTTGTGCTTCAAATACCTTGTTCACCATGCATTGATATGTAGCACCGACATTTTTTAGCCCAAAGGGCATCATAATGTAGCAGTAGTTTCCCCCAGGTGTTTGGAAGGCCGTCTTTTCAATGTCCTCATCTGCCATTTTGATTTGATGGTAGCTTTGAATAGGCGTCCGAGAAAGCGAGTGTCCAGTGTCCAAGAATGGAGTCGACCAACATCAGTGCAGGGAGAGGATAGCTATCCTTGGGGCAAGCTTTGTTCAAATCGGTGAAGTCTATACACATACGCCACTTCCCATTTTGCTTCTTCACCATTACTACATTAGCCAACCAAACGGGGTACTTGACTTCACGTATAATTCCGGCACTAAGTAATTTCTGCACCTCTTCTTTAATAGCTTCCTCCTTGTCCCTTGCAAAGTTTCTCCTTGTCTGGGAGATAGTCTTTGCCAAAGGATCAACTTCCAGGCGGTGGAGGGCTACTTCTTCATTGATCCCTCTCATGTCTTCGACTCTCCAGGCAAAGACGTCGAGACTGTTTTTCAAGAGGGAGATGATTTTTTCTTTCTCTTCTAGAGATAGCTGGCCCCCAAGTTTGATTTTTTGTTCAGGATAGTCAGGATTGATGACTACCTCTTCCAGCTCATCTACAGGCTTCATTTCAGGACCGTCTCGAAATTCCAGAGACTCGATAATAATTTCTCTAATTTTCCTTCCTTCATTGTCGTTCACATTGAGGCCTTCTTCCTCCATAAGTTTATCAACGTCGGGAAGATTGACCTTCCCCAAGTCATGGTTGGCCCCCGAGTTCTGGCCGTTGATGAGAATGGGGTCTTCCTTGGAGACGGACGGAACTATACCTTGGTCATCTGCAATTTCTAGGACCATAGGTATTTCCTCAGATACAGGTGGAATTGCGCCTTGGTCATCTGCAATTTCTAGGACCATAGGCTCTTCCTCATCATCAAGTACCTCACGGATATAGCTCATTCTGGAGCTAGTTTCGGTGGTTTTTTGAGATTTAGAGATCTTGATATTTTCCTCGGGGGTATCTATCTCCACGCTTTTAGATTTTTTCCGACTCTTGACGACATGCTCCAAGAAGTCTTTGGGGGTCGCCCTCACACATTCAATTCCAGTACGAGTGGGAAATTTAACTCGTTGGTGAGGAAGGGAGGCTACCATCCCAAGTTTAGCTTGACTTGGTATGCCTATGATTGCATGATAGTCACTTGTCAAATCCATGACTACAAAATTGACAGTAGCTTTGGCTCGGAAGGGGTGTTCACCGACTTCAAGTTCCAGTTCCACAGTTCCCTTAGCTCCAACCTTATGGTTGGTGAATCCTTCCAGCCTACCATGATATGGTTCCAGCATAGTGTCTTTCAATCCCATCTGTTGGAAAGCGGAATAGTACAGAATGTCACGGGAGGCCCCCGTGTCCACAAGTAATCTTTCCGATTCCACATTATCAATCCGACCCTTTATCACCAAGGGTTGTTCACGGGCAGCACGGCTCCCTGCCAGTTCGTTGGGAGAAAAACTGATGACCTCTTCCGCCTTATGAATCTAAGCAGGCACGCGGTACACCTTGCTTAGTTCATGGATCTGGTCCCTCAGCTTTCTGGTAGAAGTCACTTCTTCACGGATCACGTGTAATTTGGCTCTAGGAGGCCTACGTTCTCCGTCTTCACTTTTATCGTCATCTTCGCTTTCCTCTTCCTTCCGCTTTTGCTTGTTGTCTTTTTTCATGACATAGCGGTCTAGCTTTCCCTCGTCAACCCATTTTTGGATTATCTTCTTGAGGGCCCAACAGCCATCAGTGGTGTGTCCGTTGTCCTTGTGGAAATCACAGTATTTGGAAGTGTCACGAGGGTACTTTGGTTTATCACTCAGCGGGCGAGGAGGTGGAAGATTTACTAACTGCATTATTTCTGAGATGGGCTTGGTCAGAGGGGTGAACACTTCAGGTTTCTCTGTGCCTCTTGTTCTGTTCTTCCCCTTGGATCCCTTGCCATTCCCATTGTCATTCTGACGAGTGCCCGTCGCCTCTGGTTCCGCCTTGTCGGATCCCCTTTTCTTGCTTTTGTCCTCGGCCATTGCAATGGCGTATGTCACATGGTATAATTTGGACTTGGACTTAGGTTCCCGGGCGGAGAGTTCATAGATGAGGGGACCAGATTTCAATCCAGAATTGAAACAAACAATGACCTCCCTGTCAGTGAGGCTCTCTTCTACCTGATCGGCCATCTTGCGGAATCGGTTGTAGTAACTGAGGGTGGTTTCTCCCTTTCCTTGCTCAATATTGGCAAGGTCGGTCAATCTCATCTTTCTCCTTCCAGCTGTGGCAAAGTGATTCAAGAACATTCTCCTCATGCCTCTCCGGCTATCGATGCAACCTTTTTTCAGTTCACGGAACCAGGTCAAGGCTGTTTCGGAGAAGGTGCTCGCGAAAGCTTTGCAAAGCATGTCATCAGCTACAGTGAGGAGGTTCATGGTTTGTGCAAAACTTTGCACATGGTCCTTTGCGTCAGTGGTTCCGTTGTATTTTTCAAAATTCGGGACCTTAAAGTGAGGATTAGGTGGTGCAAATTGTTATCCTCGTGGAGAACGGACGAGTTGCCCACCAAAGTCATCATCATCAAATTTCTTTCCCATCTCTTCGCTACAAGCCTATGAAGGTTTCGCAGTCTACCGTTGTTTCACTTTATCAGCTATTAGCAAAGCCATTGGATGCATGCAGTTTATTATCCCGGGATCCACCATTCACCCTACCGTTCCACGTCGTGCCTGGTGGGATGTCCCATTTATGGTGCCTTATCGCCTGGGTTCCAACCCTGCCACCAAGTATCATTCTATATGGTTCCCGGTCTCGGGTTCGACGACTGACGAGACGAGAAGCCAGGGAGAATTTCTTATATGAGGAGAATCGTGGCGAGATCGACGATTACGTGATCCGGATTGCATTTGTGGTTTCACACGAGACTCCAGGTGGTGACATACGTCAGGAGACTAAAGTTCCAGCCAAACCCAGTTCACATCCTCTTCGCCTGATTAGCTTGTGCCTGAATCACCCGATCTTTCTTCTTACTGCCAAGTGCCAGACGGGTAGGCCTGAGGCCTGCCGGGTCTGGGCCTGGCTCAGAGGAGCCTGCTGCCTCGCCGCTCACCTCGGGCTCCCTTCCAGCTGAGAAGCTTCATCAGCCGCAAAAATATACTATAGTCCCAACATGGAACATTGTGATCCAGGAGCTAATTGCAAAGGGTTTATTTATCCTTGGGATACGACCATTGCGTAACGCCTCCGTCCGCTTGTGTGCAAACAAAGTAAACGCTGTCCACGTGTCGGTGGATGTCCCGCTGGCCGTTGGTGGTGCTTTATCACGCCTTGGTTCAAACTCTTGGCCACCCAGTATCATTCTATATGGTTAGGGTCTTGGTGCGAAACCAATTGACGAGGACGAGGTCGTGGAGAATCTCTTTGAGGATGAGGAGAATCGGGGCGAGATCGACGAGGATGAGGTGATCGGGACGACGGGGAGCCGCGCGAGACGAGGTGGTGACATACGCTTGGTGAGACTAAGTCTCGTTCTCGGAGTCCCAAGTGATTCACATCCTCTTCCACAGGAGTTAACGCCTGGGTCAGCTACTGATCTTTTCTTTTCTTATTAAATGCAGGGACGGGTAGGTTCTCGGAGGGGCCTGCCCGGTGGTTGACGGGTTCGAGGAGAGGAGCTCGTCGCTCTCTCGTCGCTCGCCTTGCTCCCTTCCGCGAGTTTCCCATCGAGGGAAGCGGCGGCATGAACTCGGCCATAGAATTATCGGGGATCTAATTGCGAAAGGGGCGGCTTGTGTCTCGCTCGTCGCTGCGACGTCTCCATTTGCTGTACGATGAAATAGTCGGTCCTTTGATGCGAGTAGCTTAAGCAGTGGGTGACTTTAACATGTCTTTCCTCCCCACATCAAGTTTCTCGACGCAGGGCGAGTAGGGACGAGGAAGGTTAGCTCCCTCTCCTTCGGCGTCTCGCCCTGTTCTTGGAACGAAGAGTCATGGGCAGCGGAGGAGGGCGCCCCGGCTGACGGGCGAGTAGAGGAGGAGGAAGCGGTGGTTCCTCGAGCAGACTGGTTAACCCCGATTCACTGGTTTGTTCCTCAGTTTACCGTAACACTTGTAAATTGTCGAGTCCATTTGCAGAAATCAACGAACAGAATTACCAAAAGTGCAAATTTTCAGTTAGATCCAAATTTTTCGGCCAAAATTGAAGTGGCCAAATCCATTGATCGCAAAACAATAAACCTGCAAATTGCAAGGATGTGATTTTACCAAAACCAAAATTTTCGGCCAATAGATCGCCAGCTTCGGCGGGAACTGGTGCGGTTTCGGCCAAATATTGTTAAACCAGGCAAAGTTGAAAATGTCGGCAGCGAAAGGGAATGTAAACACAGCTTCCGCAGCTGTCAATCCAATGCAATTTTCGACAAGAAAATTGACTTTCCAAACAAGCTTTTTCCGAGCAAAACAATGGGTGTTTGAATCGATTTCCCGTGATGGAACCAATTGATGAAGCTTGAAAATCGTCAAATCGGCCCAAATCAGGCTGTTTCGGATGTTCAAGATCATAAGAAGATTGCAAGGCACGAAAATAAGAGAAAACACGTAAACTAGCGGGCGATTCCGCAAAAGGCTCCTCCGCGTGAGAGTAAGTTCACGGTTTGTATGTGAGAAACTAAATTGACGAGTTTTACGTATTCACAAAAAGTAACGTATCAATAATGAGCCATATGGCTTGTTGTATTGCATAGGGATGGATCGATAGAATCCATGTTGAAGTGAACTTGTAAAGAGATAAGACATAAATTCTAAGAGAATTATATCTGTTATAAGAGTCATTGCCTTTGACTTAAAATAGGTGTAGGTGGTTACACTCTGATTGGATCATAAACTGTTGAATCCTTGTTTAAATAGGATTGTATGCGATGCACAAGCAATGGGAGCATGAGGAGCATGAATGCTTTATCTCGGCATTTGCTATGAGTAAGCCGAGATGCATGGTTTCGGCTTCCTCGCCATTTGATGATTGGGCCTAGACGTAAGAATATGCCATGGGAGAATGATCTCCTCGTCATTTATTGATATGATGAGGGTAAGAAGCTGTTCTCTCTCCTCGTCACATGTGATATCTCGAAGTATGATGACACCCAAGTATTGAAGAATCGTTTGTCCTAATGTAAGGCCGAGCTAAATGCTTCACGGTGGTGACAGCAGGAAGTGGTATCTCGGCCCACGACACTTAAGGTGGCCTTAGTGTATTGGATTATGTTAATGATCCAATCCCTTTGGATCCAATTCAAGCAAGCTCATATTTGTATCTCAATTTATACTGTTCACCATCCTAAAAAGTATCTTTCAAAGCCAAGTGAGAGAGTATAAAATAAATAAAGTTATGGGCAAAATATAAGTCGCCCTATCTCTTTATGTACTCTAAATGCTAGTACTCATAATCATTGATAGACGATAGTACTCATTGATCAGTCTGCAAGCAATTTATGGCTATCGACTGTGTTGTCGTCCTATCCAAATAATCATGGCCATGCTGTAACGATTAGCACATTAATTTTTACTTTCCCGTATCAAAATGATATTTTCATTTTTCGTTACTACGAAAATGTTTTAAATAATAATTTCAATTTTATTTAAATATATTAATAAAAATTTAAAACTTGTTATTGATACATTATATGTAATATTATTAATAACAAATTTTAGATTTCTGTTAAAATAATTAAATTAATTTAAAATTATTGATAAACGTAATATTATTTTGGGACATTAAAACAGAGAGAAGATCATTTTGGGACATTAGAACAGAGGGAATATAGGTCATGGGCGGAGTTAGATTGGGGCAAGCATGGAGGGGCAGCTACTCTCACTTGGCCTTTTTTTATTATTATTTCTTTACAATGGGTTTTTAGTAATGAACTGTTATGAAATTGAGTGGCGAACGCGGATTCGCGATCGGAAAAGATCCAATGAATGGGGCCGAAAAAATAATGTGGACATCTAGTCTCGATAATTACGGTAAGAGAGTGGGTATTCCCTATCTTTTGTTCGTCTTAAGCCATGTTTCTCGTCAAATGAACCATGTCGGCACTGGAAGCATTGTAAGAGCGTAGAAATGAGGAGGCGCAAAACCGAATGCCGATGAGGCATAAATAATCAATGTCGAGCAAGACATCTCTCAAGTGCCAGAGCAAGGCCACTCTTTTAAAGACTGAGGCTCTCCTCGGTGCCTCCCATGATCTCTCTACAGGAAATGAGCTTACCTATATCATTACTCTCACTTCATCGGCATCAACTCTAAGCCCGACATCAACCTGCACACTGCTCACATAACGAATAACGCATCTTTTGACTCCTAAACTCTTGCTTGATTGATTTCTCTCTCTCTAAATACAAATGTTACTCTCACGCGGAGGCCTTGCTAGGTGAAGCTCGACTTAGTTTACATGTTTGTTCATCTTTTCGGTGCTATTCAATCATCTCGAAAACAGCACATGCATTTGTCAATTTAGGGCTCGATCCGAACGTTTTGGGCATCATCGGTTTGGTCACATTAAAAAGCGCCATGAAAACGATTCGAAACACTCATTGAATAGCTTGAAAAATTATGTTCGACTCTCCCTTAATCCTTGCACGGAAAGCGGACATGCGACATACCGGCTTATTATTCTGATCCGGATAATACTCTACATGGAGGAGACTATTACGCCGCAAGAACATTAGGACTACTTCTTCCTAATGAGGAACCGCTCCCACTCACTATAGCCCTTACATTTAAGCGGGTATACGCCTTCCTTCATAGAAATGAACACTGCGTTTTTAGGGGACAACTGACCACCAGCAGCAGAAGACCACACGAACCTTTCCTCGTCATTGGCGCCGAGGAAGACCCCGCCAGAGCGACAATGAATGCACGTAGCCGAGCAAATGAATGCCGCCATAAGAACCACTGCATCAATGGGATAGTATCTGGGTGGTCCAGATGGCAACTGAATAAGCCTTGTTGCCAACTAGATCCCAAACACTCTCTGACCAATTTATAAGGCAGTAATGCGCGAGAGGCTGCGGGGTTTCCCCGCGGGGTTGATAGAAGAACTCCTCTTTGCATCCGGATGAAAACCAGCAACGCAGATTTCACGCGAAACTCAAAAATGCCTTCTTGCGGCTAGATCGTCCCGGAAACTCTCTACTTTGAATTTATAAGGCCTACGAGGACTGAAAATTCCCTTGGAGGGCAAAGTCAGGTCTACAGGCGAGGTAGTCAGGGGAATAGAGAAAATTTTTCTCGTGGCTAAAATCCCCCTCACCATGGCATGTCTGGTAGATCCAGACAAAACCCCCCAAGATGTCCCTCCTCGTCATAAGGCATACGGTAATGGAAAACACGAGAAATGAGGTGATAGATTTGAAAAGTCACTTTAACCACCAAAGGAACAGGCGATTGATTATGATGACTTGAGAGCAAGGCTCAGTCAAGCAAGGCGTAAAACTCCTCCTAGGCCTAGGGCCCTCCTCTCATGGAGCCCTCGACCCGAAGTCCTCCTCGTCACAGATCAATTCCCCGTCAGGAAGTGGCACCTAGAAGGGACAGAGCACCACATGGTTATGGAGATAACCATCGGGAACATGAAGAGCATAGTAGGGTGAGAACGAGGTTCGAAAGGAAAGAAAGATCCCATGGAAGCTCTCATTATAGCTCGGGGATCGATGCTAGAAGAACTAATCCTTTTGAAAAAAAGAGGCTCGATGACGATACCGGTGCCACGAGATCCCTTTCCCCAGCGTATTAATGATCTACCACCCAACCACAGCTCTTAAAATCCCATGTTTTGATAAATACGCGGGAACCACACCGATGCACGGGACCATGTCTGCGAAGCTTTGAATCCACCATAACCCTCCTCACTAAGGCAAATGATATACTCTGCAACGCATTTGCAGTAGCCCTTCTCCGAACGGCTTCGTCACAGGTTCCCAGTGAGCAAAAGAAGGAAGCATTGATGCAGTGGAAGATCATGAGAAAGAGATTTGGATCACTTCGCTACAGGTGGGAAGAGAAAGAAGAGATTGACTAATATTGCCAAAGCGCGAGCAAGGAAAGAATGAAACAACTACGAGTTACTATAATCGATTGAGCCATGCAACGGACCCAGTAGAGGAAAGCGACGGACGGGAAGTGATTGTATGTTTAACTCCGGTGAGATCGGGGATAATTGATCTATGAACTATCCGCCATAGAGCTTAAGTCAAAGTCTGATCTATACTATGTGGCCTATCCCATGCAATGGCGAAAGAAAAAAGTAAGAAGTGGTGCGAGAAACCCAGCGAAGGCTGCTGGAGCCCATCGACTTCCAATGGTAATGGATTTAGAGAGAAAGAACAGAACTCGGCTACGAGAAAGCCGAAGTTTTTACCCCCTCACAAAATCAATCATAGAGATCATGCAATTAGTGAACCTACCGGATCCTGCAGACTGACTTAGTGATAAATCAAAAATACACCAGTGACAGCTCAAAATATTGTGCCTTTCACAAGGACCACGGACACGACATGAAAAATTGTATCTCCCTCAAAATAATGATCCAAAGGTAGGTAGATGAGGAAAGCTTGACAGCTACGTTATGGGAAAAGATAACAAGGCGGAAGATAAAGGATGATGACGATGAGGATAAGGAAGGCGAAAGGAAGGACAGGCCTCACAGGGCTAAGCTTCATGTTATCATAGAGGAGATCGTCTCCAACAAAAGTGAAAGACTAGATACATGGCGAGCAAAGTCTATCATATTCCCGCCTAGATTCATAAGGAAGAGGAAGTCATAAGCTTCTCTCCTAATGAACTAGCCGAGTCGCGCGCTCGCTCGCGAACAACCCTTGGTGATTAAGGGAAGGATTGATAGCGTGAGTTTGAAAGACTCCTCATTGACTCGGGGTCCTCTCGAGATATTTTGTACTATTCCACCTTCCGAAGATGGGTCTAAAAGATAGCATGCTAGAACCATACTCACGGAAGACTAGAAAACTTCATGACCACAAAGTCGACGCTATGGCACTATTGATTTATTTGGAAATGGGTGATCATCCGCCCGAAGCGAGAGGTCACGGTAACCTTCGTGTTGTGGATCGCAAGCGACTACCATGCTATCATCGGCATTCCAAGTCAAGGCAAACTTGGGTTGGTTGCCTCCCTCTCTCAACAACGAGTTAAATTTCCCACCCGTGTCGGAGTCGGGTATATGAGGAGCGACCCCCAGGACTTCTTGGAGCATGTCGCTGAGGAGCGAGAAAACGTCCGAGAAAGGTGGAGATGGATACACCGGAGGAGAATATGAAAATGTCTAAGTACAATTAAAACTACCGGCACCAGTTCCGAGGCTCACTCGATTTTTTGAAGCCGAGAATATGAAGAGCACATGATCCACGGACACACGAAAATGATAATACAGTTCTGTCTGTCCCGGATGTAGCCTCTTATCTCGTCAGCGGCCAGAACTAGGGGGCCAACCTTGACTTGAGACAAGGAGAGCTCCCAGACGTAGACGAACCAGTGGTCATGGAAGAATTAGACATCGGTGGCGAGGACGGTAGAAGACTTAGAGAAATAATCATTTAAACCTTGCAGTTTTGGGATGGTCCAGAAATGGAGCCCGTAGATGAATTGGAGGAAATTATACTTAACCCCGACTGTCCGGATCAAAAAAAAAAAATCGGGGTCCAGCTCTCCCCAGAAGAAGGGAAGAAATCATCATCCTTCTAAAAAACAATCTGGATGTCTTAGCTTGGAAAGTCAAGGATATGAGAGGAATAAAAGAAAAGGTAGGTCTCCACAAGTTGTAGGTTGACCCGTCTGCTAGAACTATCAAGCAGACAAGGAGGATATTTGCAAATGATAAGGAAGATGCTATCAAAGAAGAGGTGCAAAACTTGCTAAGTGCTGGGATTATCAGGGGAGCAACATACCCCGTTTGGTTGGCCAACGTTGTGATGGTCAAGAAACATAATGGGAAGTGGCGAATGTGCGTAGACATTACAGATCTCAACAAAGCCTGCCCAAAAGATAGCTACCCTCTCCCCATAATTGACAAGCTGGTAGACTCCATCACTGGACATAAAACACTCAGCTTCCTAGATGCCTATTCTGGTTATCACCAAATAAAAATGGCTAAGGAAGATATTGAAAAAATTGCTTTCTAAGCAGCTGGAGTAATTTATTGTTACACTATGATACCCTTCGAGCTCAAGAATGCATGCGCAACCTACCAACGCATGGTTAATAAAGTTTTTGGGGGAACAAATAGGTCGTAACATGGAAGCCTATATAGATGACATGGTCATCAAGACTAGGGATGGCAGTCACGCCCCAGACTTGGAGGAAACTTTCAACAATCTACAAGCCAACAACATGAAATTAAATCTAAGTAAGTGCGTGTTCGGGGTGACTGCCGAAAAATTCCTCGATTTTATGGTATCACAAAGAGGTATTGAGGCAAATCCGGAGAAGATCAAATCCTTGATAGAAATGAATGAACCTACCAACATCAAGGAAGTTCAAAGACTGAACGGAAGGATAGCTGCACTTGGGAGATTCATTGCAAAATTCGCTGAAAAATCACTACCTTTCTTCATCTTGAAGGGGGCCAAGAACTTCTCCTGGACATCTTAATGCTCAGACTCATTCAAACAGATAAAGGAGTACTTGGGATCCTCTCCTTTGTTGAGAAGCCTGATCACTTGAGAGATGCTATATGTCTTTCTAGTAGCAACGGACAACGCAATAGCTGCGGTATTAGTCCAAAATGAAGGAACCACACAGAAACCCATCTACTATGTCTCCAAGGCACTATCCGACATGGAGAGCAGATACTTCAACGCAAAAAAGATAGCATATGCCCAAGTCATAGCGGCAAGAAAGCTAAGAGCATACTTTTCCGCACAACCCATCATTGTGTATACTAATATGCCCTTGAGGAAAATATTGCATAAGTTGGATTGCTCGGGACGTCTCATCAATTGGTCCATCGAGCTCACTGAGTTTGACATTACATAACAACCTAGGAAGACGCTCCTATTACAGCTTCTGGTCGATTTCATGGTTGAAACCGCCTTCATAGGTAAGCACGACCCCACCTCCCGTAAGTGCAAAAAATATACGAGGGAAGAATCGACCATCGAGCTCCCATCCAACTATTGAAAGACAGAGCAATGAATAAAAAAGTTGACAGGGTTACCTCGCTCAAAAGAAGACCCTTCTTATTCACCAAATGATCCATGGACAGCTTGGCCGCGATCATCTGCTCCAAGTACTCCTCATCAAAAGAACGATAAAGAATAGCACGACCTCCCCTCAAGTGGGACCCTTACGGGCAACTAGATCAATGCTCCTAAGGGGGGGGGGAGTTGTCGAGCATCACTCATGAACTGCTCGACCTCATCATAAGTTTTTATATGCCAAGTAGTAAGGGAGGTGGAGGAAGATTTAACACAAGGTCTTTTCGAGGAGCCTTCCACCTCGGTTTCAATCCTCGACCTCTTTAGGGTTGGGGCCCTATCCCCAGCATCTGCCCCGTCGACTTTAGTTTGGCCGGTCTGCATATGTGCCTCTTCGGCCTGAGCATTGGGTGCATGGGAGGTCTGTCCCTCCCCGCCCTGGATTTCCTAGCCCTCCTTGGTCTCTTCAGTGGAAGCCTCAGCTCCCCCCACTGGATTTAGGGGCAAGGCCCCAGCTTCTTTAGAGGCCAAGATGGCCTGCTTCTATGTGACATCTGACTACCTCTTATTTTTGGTCGAGGAACGTGAAGTCCTCCTCTTCAACTTGGCCAATTGATTGGGATCAACATGCTCCTCCTCCATTTGTTTGATTTTCTCCTCAGTTAAATCTGGAAAAGACAAGAAAGACCAATCAACAAAGTCGAGAAGACAATATAGCAGTTAAAGATGAGAAGGAAAAGAAACATTACAGCCAGGCAAATCATCAACGGTCAAGCACTGGTTTTCATAGAGCTTACACATGTCACACTCGTCATGGAAGACCAGGCCGGGATGTACCCTCCAATCGGGATATCTATTCCCCCTAGTCACGGAGGCCATGGGCACTAAACCGTCTAAGGGACCAGGCATTACGTCAGCCTATACATAACACCTATGGTCAGTTTCCAAGGTTGACCAGCACAAAGTGCCCACCTCGGCAAAGTGCCTTAGCCTTTCAATCAACTACCCACCCCACTCTGGCTGCCACACTTTCTCGGGCACACAAGGATATTTAGAGGGAGAGGCAAATTCCCAGCCTTGTCGGCTCTCTACCCTGATCACATGATTGTTCCACCCCGACACTTTGTTGGAAATGGGATGGATAAGCTTGGGTTGATTTGGGTCACTTCTTATCACTACCAATCTCGAATCACTCTTATAACTAACGGTGAAGAAGTGGTAGAAGGCAGACTGACAAGGTTCGAAACCTAAGCTATGGCAGAGAACGATGAAGCCGGTGAGGAACCTCACGGGGTTGGCACCAAGCATAGCCGGGAAGGCTTGCATATCCTCAAGAAACTCAT
The DNA here is from genome assembly GCA_022495995.1 of Adenophora triphylla var. japonica. Classification (NCBI taxonomy): domain Eukaryota; kingdom Viridiplantae; phylum Streptophyta; class Magnoliopsida; order Asterales; family Campanulaceae; genus Adenophora; species Adenophora triphylla. Next base: position 380,471 of record JAFEMH010000340.1, read on the forward strand.
TTATGAATGGATCTAAAGGGAGACGGAGACAAAGTTGAAATTGTTTAAAGAAAAAGTGGACATGGTTCAAGGAATACATAAAGTCCTTCATGGCCTCCTCGTCCTTGAGAGGCATGCCGGGGAGGTAACTAAGGCGATACTCCTCCCTCGACACCCCATACTTGGAGTAAAATTCCTCTAGCATGGGCTCACCAGCCTTAATGGGTTTGGGCCTAGGTGTATAAACCCTACCTCGGCCAGATCTACCTCGGCCTCCAGCACCAGCTCCCTCTGGGAATGCGTCCGTAATTCTCCCCGAAATCGAGGGACCGGCAACACGAGAGACTCCACTTCCTCTTCCTGTCATGGGTGCCCAAATAAATGAATTCAGAGTCATTATTTGGCCAAGGCATATGGAAGACGAGGAAGAAGAAGAACATCCCTCCTCGTCCTACAAACTAAAACCGAGGAGGAAACCTTACCCAACAATGGAGGTCGTTCTAGGTGGTCGGGCTTCAGATAGTACAAGTTGATGTGATCAAGGATCTCAGTAAAGCCATGGTTCACGATGATATTGGGTGAATTAACATTAACCCGGTCTATCCTAAACCGGCTATGGTAACTGACGTCGGTTCTAGGGCTTTGATACCTCGTCAAAATCTCCCCTATCTCTGCCAGACTAAGCATCAGCCATGACCTGTCGATCCTTTAGTAGATCCTAAGGTTTTGGGTATGGTAGCCGTAAAGGGCATTCGGGTTGCTCCTCCATGTTTTTGCCATCTCTAAATACGAGGGAGACACGGATTGCTCAAGACAAGCTTTAAGAACAATAATGGCAGTTTTGAACAAACCCACCAAGAACCAATGCAAAAAACCTAGAAGTTACAAAGAACAAATGCATAAAATAAGAAGAAATGAAGAAATTATACCTTAAACGGTTAATTGATGAAGAAATCACGGAAGAAATCGAATACGAAGGCACGAATCTGGACAACAGAATCAAGAAACCAAGAACTCTAAATGGTGATTTCAAGCTTGCTAACTCTCTCAAGGATTAAGGGTGATAAAAGATTGAAATTGTAAGGGATTTAGGCTTATAAACCCAAATAACGAAAATGGGTATGGATCAAAAATGGGTAAAGGTACGCCGTCCTTCCCATCACATTAAATGATATAGTTGTTTCCCAAGGTGAATGTCAGAACTCGACAGACACGCCCCATAATTGTACGACTTGAATTGGCGGAAAATGAAGCGCCTCATGACACGTGGAAAACCCGTTCGTATTCATTTAAGCCGAGGTAGAGCATCACTTTCACCTCGGCATAGCCGAGCTAGGAAGTCGGGGGCCACTGAACGGTATAAACCGAGGTACGAACGTGGATTCGTGACCGGGCAAGGCCCAAAAGATTGGGCCCAAAATATAATCCATACAAATCTCAATTAATACAAAGGGAGTGGGCCTTCCCTACCTTTGATCGTCATTCTTCCTCGTCATTCTCACTATGTCGACCTAGACATAGAAGAGCGTATAATGACTGAGGCCCAAAATTGAATGCCGATGAGGCATAAATCATCAATGTCGAGCAAGGCATCTCTCAAGGCCGAGCAACGCCACCCTTCAAAGACGAGGAGCCCCTCCTCGGTCTCCATATATACAAGGAAATGGGCTTACCTATCCTTACTAGACGGCATCAACCCAAGCCGACCAGGCCTAGTACGACGAAGAGCCACATCTTTTAACTCTAAACTCTTGTCAATTGATATCTCTCTCTATATACAAATACTTACTCTCACACCGGAGGGCCTTCGTCTGTGAAGCCCCGGCTAAGTTTACGTGTTTGTTCATCTTTTTCAGGCTATTCAATCATCCAGGATACAACCTGCCGCTGAATTTGGGATGATCCAAACGTTTTTGGCATCCACAGGTACTAAATATAACCATACTCCTTCCGGCCTACTAAAAATTAAACTTTTATTTTGGATACGTGCATTAAGTGTGAATCTCTCATTGAATATAGAAGTATTAAAATAATTCCATTGTAGATGTTGAACAATCTTTTGATACATGTAATTATGTTATACATTTGTTAAATCGTATGAGAGGGCAATTGATATATTATTATCGCCTTTAAAGCGGGTACTTAACTATGTCTACCTCTAAAGTGTGTTGTTGTATATGACAAAAATCCCCAAAAAAAAATAAAAAAATATCAGGGCCACTGCCCCTGAACCCATTCATCTTTCCTTTGCTCCAAATTTTTTTGCCAACCCCCTCCCCCCCCCCCCCACACACAAAAATTTCTGGCTCCGCCACTGGTATAAATTTAATAAATCTATGCTTTCAAACAAGTCACCTTTGATCTCCTTTCTACTTAAGAAATTTCTTGCAGAATTCCAAATCAAAGAATTAAGATCATATCCAAAATCTGCAGCAATGGCTACTGTGGGAAACCTTCAGAGTACACTTATATCAAAACAGGTTATTAAACCTTCTTCTCCAACTCCTTATCATCTTAAAACCTACAAGCTCTCGTTCAGTGATCAGTTTGCCCCTCCCGTATATATTCCTCTCATTTTCTTCTACCCGCATTCTTCTGGCTCTAGTGATGACACTCTAACCAGTCATCAAGAAAATGCAAGCAAACTACTGAAAAAGTCTTTATCTCAAACCTTGACAGAATACTATCCGTTTTCAGGGAAACTCGTATATGCTCCGGATGGATCCTATGTGGACTGTAACGATGAAGGAGTTGACTTTGAGGAGGCTCGAGTCAACGTCACACTATCTCAAGCAGTATGCCATCCCCACTATCATCAGTTCTTTCCAACAGGTACTGTATGGGGTAATACTTACAACAATAGACTAGTTAGGGTTCAACTTAGCTATTTTGACTGTGGTGGATTAGCCTTAGCAGTGTGTCTATCTCATAAGATTGGGGACTTGTGCACTTTGTACACTTTTATAAAGCACTGGGCCGCTGTGAGCCACAACCACTATCAGCAGTTGCAGCCCCTGCTGTCGCAACAGGTCGTGCTGCAGCTGCTGCCACCTCACATAATCTCCTCTGCAAATACATTTTGCGCGGAATTTATGATTCCCAACAAAAATTCGTGTATCTCTAAGAGGTTTATTTTCCCAAACTCAAAGATCGAACAACTCAAGGCTCAAGTGGGGATAGTAAACCCTACTAAGGTTGAAGTAGTCAACTCACTACTGTATCGTTGCGCTGTGAGTGCAGCAAATGCTAATAGACAACTGAGTTTCTATAAGATCTTTGTTTTAGTACAGACAGTGAATATGCGCAAAAGACTGGCCAACCCGTTGCAGGAAAACACAATGGGAAATTTCTCGTGGGGTATAAAAGTACCAACTTTTGGGAAAATTACTCAACCAGCCTTGAAATCGCTTACTACTCGAATTCAGAAGGCTAAGTCAAAACTAGCAGGTACAACCATTTCTCGGTTGAACCGCAATCAATGGCTAGGAGATCTGTTTAATAAGTACGTTCCAAGATCATTATATGAGGCCTTTACTTGCACCAGTTTGTGTGGGTACAAAGTCTACCGGGTTGATTTTGGGTGGGGAAAGCCCATTGGAGTGACCTTTCCGGGTATGGATAAATATTTTGTTTTGATGGATACCCCAAATGAGGATGGTATTGAAGCAGTAGTGAGTTTGAAAGAAGAAGACATGGTGAAATTTGAAGCTGATGAGCAACTCCTTGCTTTTGCATATCCTGCCTAGTTTTTTTTTTTCATCTACTTTGTTATTTGGTTGGATTGCTTCCGAATAATTACAAATCTATGGCAAGTATACCCTTGATTACGAAAAGAGTAACATACTCTCCTTTAACAACATAATGGAACGTGTTTTTTGAATCGTATTACATACTCCCTCCGTCCCACCTCACTTGACACTCAAGAGGAGGTGGGCACAAAAACTAAAAAAAAAAGAATAAAATAAAAAAAATGTGTGATAGAAAATGAAGAGAGAGAATGAGTGGGATAAATAGTAGTGTTGGTTGAATAAATTGAGTGGGGTAAAATAAAGAGAGAGAATGAGTGGTGGGGTCCATCTAATATAAAAATATAAAAAGTAGCCTATTTTTGGGAGGTGTCAAGTGAGCTGGGACGGCCCAAAATGGAAATAAGTGTCAAGTGAGTTGGGACGGAGGGAGTATAAGTTAACTTAGTCGGATGACGTTAAATCATTAACGAAATGAACCAATTGATTAAAGTACATTCCATTAAGATGTTAAATCAAAATACATTCCATTAATTGTAAAAAACTGTAAAATACGTTCCATAATTTGTCGTTTACCTCTTCGCTTCTCACCCCTAAAACTTTGGGCAATTATCACTCCCGATAATGTTTCAGTTTCGAAACTGCAAAAAATATTTCATCGTTTGTTTCTTACTCCACTGTTTATGTAGCATGGTTAATACAACGTTTTGTTACCAACAAGTGTTAGTTCTGGTGGTATTAGGTGTTTGTAAGGACTTTCTCAGAAAGGTTTCAAGTTCGAAACCCACAAGCTTCATAGGGGTAAATTGTATCTCTTCTGTATCTCTGCTTTAGACATATGCTAACCTATTTGTAATTTGTAAGACAATTGATATAACTCATTTGACATTTTATCTATCATTAATAAAATAAAAAACCAATTTTAAAACAATAATAAAAAAAGGGTACAACATTTTGTTCAAGATGCTATAAATATAAGTTGTTGTTTTTTTTATTCTTTTTTGTGTGTATATATCTATGGATTTTGGGCATTTATTTGTTGTCCGACTACACAACAACAGTTGAATTTAAATTTAGATTTAAAAGTCTACATAAAAAAGTAAAAAACTAAAAGAAAACGACCAGAAATTTGAACCGTAAGATGACTTCTCCATTATTTCTTCCATTAGTTCCGGCAAAGAACATATTTTTTCTTCTAAATAAAGACAATGGTCTTGAAGTTTTTTTTTTTTCTTTTTCCAAAGAGCTTTAGCGGCATTCAATGTTACGAAAGGTATGATATTTGAACCCCACTAAATACAATTTATAGTAAAGTGCACTCTATTAATAGATTAAGTCATTTATTTATAAAAAAAAAAAAATTTTTTTTAAAAAAGGTCTTAAAGTTTTAGCTACGCTTTCTTCTACATAGACACACACATACATGAGTAGGTCTATAGAGAAACGCGTTTCTCTATAAATTATGAAGAAACGTGTTTTTCCAAAAAAAAATAAAATTCATAGGCCAAGGCAAGTTAGTTTTGGATATCACTTTCATAAGGTTCTGGATATCCAGAACATTGAATATTGATATCCAGAAGCCTTGGGACGGATATCCAAAAAAAAAGATTTGGGGCCAAGGCCAAGGCAAATTCTAAATTTTCTGGTTCTGGATATAATTTACATAAAATTCTGGATATTCAGAACATTGAATATTGATATCCAGAAGTCTTGGGACGGATATCCAGAAAAAAAATTTGGGGCCAAGGCCAAGGTCACGGCCAAGGTCAATTCTAAATTTTAGGTTCTGGGTATCACTTTCATAAGATTCTGGATATCCAGAAGCCTTGGGACGGATATCCAGAAGCCTTGAGACGGATATTTAGAAAAAAAGATTTGGGGCCAAGACCATGACAAATTCTAAATTTCTGGTTCTGAATATCACTTTCATAAAGTTCTGAATATTCAGAACATTGAATATAAAAAAAAATGATCATGTAGAGCCCAGAGATCGATTCTCAATTGCTATTCAGTAATTGATTTGCAAAAATAGGCACACACACACACACATCAAATTGTACAAATCATTGACATACGATTTGAACAGTATAAAATCATTAACAAACATCTCCTTTTCGAGTATGGATCACACCAGCAATTAATAATTTTCACCAACAGACATCTACATCTTCGTAGCACAAAGCCGCCAAGGACGACAGAGGAAGGTGATGGGTGATTCAGCTGGCTTTGGTCACCGGAGAGAGATCTGGAGGTGAGGACCGGTGATGGAGGTTAAGGAAGACGATCTAGGGAGCTCCAATGGTGAGAAATTGGCCTTCTGTGTATAGAGAGAGAAAGGAGAGAGAGAGAGGGGCGTTTTCCGTTTAGAGAGAAGAATTCGCCGGCGGCTTCGTTAGGCCGGAGAAGTGAGGGACTGGTGCCGGCGTCGGAACGGAGGTGGTTCTGAATAGCTTGGATGCGGCATTGACTACGTTCAGCAGATGAATCCAAGGCTGCTTTTCCGCGGGAGCAGACGTTGTTGAAAAACACGTTTCTCCATAAATTATGGAAAAACGCATTTCTCAGCAGATTTTGTGCACATACATATACAGAATAGTATTGTACAATAATTATCCAATTTTAATCTTCACAAATGGATGGTCATTATTAGTGAGAAAACGAGGTCAAAATACAATCATACTAATAATTAGTGAGTAATCGAACGGCATAAACTTCCGTACCATACGGTCCCCAAATTCCCAAAAGTGGACCCTAATATGATTAATGGTGGGCAAATTAGAAATCTACGGAAAATATTGAAACCTAATATTTCAAGCCCGAAAAGATGTTCCAATTTGAAATAGAATACATATTCTCAACTAAGTCTTAGAACATCCATACTTTGTCCTTTGATTTTGTTACAAAAGGGTCTTTTTGAAAAAAAAAAAAATCATCTAAAGTTTCATCAAGTAAATCCTCACTACATTTGCTTTGCTTAGCTACCAAGAATTTTTTTTTTTAGCATGATCGAGTCAAAATTGTTGAATACTCCCTCCGTCCCTGTAAGAACCCGAAAATTTTAAATTTTAAATTTAATTATTTTTTTTTAGAAAATGATTAATTTAATTACAATTATTAATTAGCATTTAATAGTTGGACCATTATTGAAGTTAATTAAATGGATTGGATGACTAAACAAATTGGACTACTTAAGTGGGCTTGTGGAGTTAAGTTGGCCCAAGGAGAATAATACCCAACTTATAAATAACTAAACACATCCTAAATCCTTTAATCATTTACAAAAAAAAAAAAAAAAAAGGAAAAATTCTAACCCTAAACCTAGAGGGGCGGCAGCCGCAAGGGAGAGGGGGAGGGAGAGCAGCCTAGTTCTTGATCTTCTTTGATCAATTCGTCTTAGCCAAAATCAAGGTAATGTAATTCCCTACAATCCAAAATTTGTTTCATTCAATTTGGTTAAATATTAAATTTTCTATGATTAATTGAAGTTAGAATTGATTAGAGATGATGAATGATTGTTCTTGGAATTTTATAATTGATTTGGTGATTATAATATGGGAAAAATTTAGTGTTGGATGAATAGGAGTATAACCTAATGATAAATCTTAAATCTTGAATAATAATGATATGAAATATGAATCATTAATATGTAAAAATTCTTAATTATGATTTTAGGTTTGAATTAAAATATTATGTCAATGATTCTTGGAGGAAAAGATGGAATAAAAATCATGGTTTGATCTAGCATGGGCGGCTGCATGGCCATTATGGTGTTTAGGTATGTTTTGATTGAAATCGTTAAGCTTTTGGTTATTTTAAAAAAGGTCGCAGTTAAATTTCAAACTGAAAATGACTAAAACTGAATAGTTTATAAGCTGAAACCATTAAAATTTTGACTTACAGTTAGGAACTAGCTGGAAAACTTAACTGGAGGACTAAGTTGCAAAGTCCAATTTCAGGAGGATCAAACTGTAATTAATTAAAAGTCGAGGGACTATTCTGTAATTAATTAAAAGTTGAGGGATTGTTCTGTAATTAATTAAAAGTTGAGGGACTATTTTATAATTAATGAAAAGTTGAGGGACTATTTTATAATTATTCAAAAATTGAGGGATCTATTCGTAAATCCTTGAAAGTCAAACGGTCATTTCATAAATACCTAAAAGATGGAGGACCTTTTAATAATTAGCCAAAAGTAGAAGGGCTTAAGTAGAAATTCTAAAAGAGGAAAGTTTGCTTTAGAGTTAAGAGTTATGAAAAGAATAGAAAAGAGAACAACCTTAAATAAAATCAACCTATCAATAGGAAAATATAAATCCAAGAATAATGAAATTTCCAAATATGAAAAGTTTCCAAAAATATAAACTTTTTCAAACTTAGAAGATTACTAAATAAAGTAAGGAAATAAGTTAAATTATAACGCATGAGGTTTAACTAAGTAGAGATAGTTAACGACAAATGCGAGATACTAAGTTACTCTTACGTGGTTGTAGATATGCACATGAAGAGCTGTCCAAGAAGTTAGACCAAGGTAAGGGATTACGTTCCTTTACTGTATTTGAATTATTTACCTTTGAAATTCCTATATATTCTTGATATAATTAGACTATCAAATGGCATGATAGTTATTTGTGAATAATCAGCATTATTGAACGTTACTTGGAAATATCTATATTCTGTGATAATGTTGTTGTTCACAGAATATCTGAAGTTGAAACTTGTCATATGCATACTTGTACCTATGTATGCTTCTTAATCCTAGCTTGTTTGTTGAACGACTTACTTGCTTAGGATAGACATGCCCAGTTAGAAAAGGCATTGTTAGAACTTGTCTAGTTAGAAAAAGACTTGCTCTTATTAGGGATTGCATGAGTGATCACATGCCTTCTCTCAGGAATTGTCTGATTACAAGGGCAATTCTAGACCCCGAGCATATATGTGTGGATACCATATATGTTTCGACCCACACTAATGGCTTGATGAAGCTAGGTGTATTAAATTGTACCTTTGGCATTGAGGTTATAATGTATGTTGGAATTGACGGAAATTGTGTGAATCCCTTTGAATCGTAATGCCATAATCCTTTGAAGATAATCTTAAATGTTGTCTTTACTGTATTGTACCGCAGTTCATTATAAAGTTAAATTAACTTATCTTTGTATTTTGTTATTGAAGTGTTCATTCTGGTCATCTCTTCTTAGTACCCGAAGAGACTTCGTATGAACTTACTGAGCATTCATTCGCTCACCCTTTCTCCATTAAATTTTTCTTTCCAGGTTCTAAGTAGAATGGAATCGGATTGGTCACGAGAAGGGCGACGCTTTGAAAATAATTAGGGTTATTGAACAATTATTCTATTTCATTTGGTTGTAAGTACATTAATGGCTAGTGTGGTTTTACTAGCTGAGACATTAAGTATTTATTTTCGCTTCCGCATTTACTAGGTTATTTATGGTATTTAATGACATTTATGATGTAATAGGGTTTTGGGGGTGGAAACCCTAATATTTTGAAGTATTATTTATTGACATTGAATTCTCAATTATGTATGGAAAATTTGGGGTGTTACAGTTGGTATCAAAACAATGGCTTTAGGTCTTATGGGAGAATTATGCTTAAGTACTTGAAGATAGTTGAATTGACCTTGAGAAATGAGAGTTAGCCTAGTCAACTTAGAGCTAAGTAAAAGAAGTTGGAGGAACGACTTACTTGTATGCTTAGAGGATTATATTTGTGTCTTATTTTCAAAAGAAGTGTATATATTATGTATTGGAGTTAGTCTAATTAAGTTCTTTGTCTGATGTGTGTAGGATCATGGCACGAAGACCAAGTAAGTCTGTGAGATATAGTGCTGCACTCAAGGAGACAATTGCAGCCATGAACCACCGTATAAGATTGATCACTAAAGAGCTGAAACAAGAAATGGCAAAAGTAGAGAGTCTGCAACATGCTCTTATGATAAGTAATGAAGATGTGGAGTTTATAGAGAATAAGCTGACTGGGAGTAACCAGAAAGTCAGAAACAAGGAGATACATATTAAAATAGCTAACAGAGAGTGGAACAAGCTAAGTGTGAAATTGCTGGATGAACAAAAGCAAGCTTATAATCTCGAGAAGAAGATAGATGAACAAGAACAACGTGAACTGGAGCTAAGGATGTCAGGCTACCAAATATGTGCAGAAAAATTAGAGATCCAAGCCAAATATGATGAGCTAGCAACCGAACACGGGAAGTGTGGAATCTAGAGATCAAGTGGAAGATCAGAGAGGACGCACTGATGGCTAATCAGAAGTCCTGGGAGTTATTTTATTTAAGATTGATTCAGACTTAGTCTAGTAGTTTTCAGTTGAGATTGAATTTTTATTTCTAGTAGAAAGGATTTTGAGACAGTTTATGTCCTTTTACCAAGTCAGTATTAATAAAAGTTTTAGTTAATTTTATTACTCGTGCCAAGTATGATAATTAACTATCCCTTATAAAGAAAAGTTAGAAGTGTAACTTGTTGAGAAACAACAAGAGAAGGGATAGACCAAGTGAAACGGCCTATGAAACCATGGGGCGAAGTAAGACGACCATGGGGATAAAAGTGAAACTAGCCAAGTGAAACGGCTTGTGAAACCAGGGGTCGAAGAAAGACGACCATGGAAATAAAAAGTGGAACTAGTCAAGTACAACGACTAGTAAGATAAAGTCAAACTAACTAAGTAAAACGTTAGTTGAAAAGTAAATTGTAAATTCCTTTTGGAGACGAAAAATTATGTAACTGACCAAGTAAAAGGTTAGTAAAGTAATAAAAGTTAAAGTTTATCGAGACGAAAAATCTCAAAGTTAACGAACCATTTAACGAACATTAAGTTAATGGTCTAGTACCAAAGGCCAATGAATAAAACTTTCGTCTAGTAAAGTGACTAACGAGCGAAAGGAAAAAACTAGCGAGTAAAAAGCTAGCACAAAGTGTAGAAGTTAAATACAATAGTCATGCATGTAAATGTACTGTTGTACCATATTCATGATAAGTATCAATGAAATAAGTACATATAACTGAAACAAAGTAACCCGACCGTTACAACCACAAGAGAAAGGCGGTAGATGACAGTCGTGATAAAGGCAGCTATGGGAACAAGTATTCCAACAACAACAACAGCAACAACAAGAACTCTAGTAGCAACAAGAAGGAATGGAACAAGGACGGAGCCCGAGGATTCACGAGTTACGATAAGTGCACACTCTGTGATGGAGCTCACAAGACAGAGATATGTTTCTACAAGGAGCGGAAATGCCACAACTGTGACAAGGTTGGAAATCCGAAGTGGAAATGTCCTGAACCCAAGAAGGATGACCCAGCCTCAGGAGCTAAAGGAAGTAATGGAGGAAATGGTGGAGGCCGTGGACGAGTGTTCACTATGACAGCGAAAGCGGCCAATGTGAACAATGATCTCGTGGCAGGTACACTTTAGTTAAATTCCTGCGATGTTTATGTGTTGATAGATACTGGAGCTACACATTCAGTAGTTAGTAAATGCGTAGCTAAGAAGTTGAAATTGCAACCCGAAGCATTACAAATACCTTTAGTGATAGACACACCTGCAAAAGAAGCTATACCTATCACCACAGTTTACAAGAATTGCACTTTGGGAATAGGAGGCACCGAGTTGTCAATCGAACTCATTGAATTAGACATGTCAGAGTTCGATGTGATCTTAGGAATGGATTGGTTAGCCATGAACCGTGCTAACTTTAATTGTTACGAGAAGATAATGACCTTTGTAGGGAAGGACAGTGAAGAGTGTAAATTCTTAGGTTCGAAACCAAGGAGACAAGTAGGTTTGATAACTGCAATGAAGGCACGTAAATTGTTGAGAAAAGGATGTAGGGGATTCTAGCATATATCGGTGAGACCGAAGGGAAGGAAGTAATTATAGATTCACTAGAAGTTGTTAGAGAATTTCAAGATGTATTTTCAGAAGATTTGCCGGGAATACCACCAATAGGAGAAGTTGAGTTCACGATAGACCTAGTGGCGGAAACGACACCGATTTCGAGAGCACCATATAGGATGGCTCCGACGGAATTAAAGGAGTTGAAAGAGAAATTACAAGAGTTGTTGGATAAGGGGTTGATTTAGACCAAGTGTGTCGCCATGGGGTGCGCCGATACTTTTCGTAAAGAAGAAAGATGGGTCAATGAGGTTGTGTATCGATTATAGGGAGTTGAATAAAGTGACGGTAAGGAATCAGTATCCCTTACCGAGGATTGATGATTTATTCGATCAATTGAAGGGGGCTTGCTACTTTTAGAAGATAGATCTTAGGTCTGGTTACCATCAGTTGAGAGTGAAGGATGAAGATGTGGCAAAGACAGCGTTCAGAACACGATATGGGCATTACGAGTTTGTGGTTATGTCGTTTGGTCTGACTAATGCACCAACTGCCTTCATGGAATTGATGAATAGGATATTTCAAGAGTACCTAGATAGGTGTGTGATAGTGTTTATCGATGATATTTTGGTGTACTCTAAAACAAAAGAAGAACATGCAGAACATTTGAAGTTAGTACTGGAAATCTTGAGGAGATAGAAGTTATACGCCAAGTTTAAGAAGTGTGAATTTTGGTTAGAGAAGGTGGCATTCTTAGGACACGTGGTATCTAAGGAAGGAATTTCTGTAGATCCAACCAAGATAGAGGCTATAATGGATTGGAAAAGACCGACTATAGTGACCGAGATAAGAAGTTTTCTGGGTTTAGCAGGTTACTATAGGAGATTCGTAGAGGGATTTTCTAAGTTAGCTGGACCATTGACTAAGTTGACTCAAAAGGCAGCAAAGTTCACTTGGTCGGAGGAGTGTGAGAAAAGTTTTCAAGAGTTGAAGAATAGACTAGTGACTGCACCGGTATTGACGTTACCGACAGGAACGGAAGGGTTTGTTATTTACAGCGATGCTTCATTGAAGGGATTAGGTTGTGTCCTGATGCAAAATGAGAAGGTGATAGCATATGCATCTAGACAATTGAAGGTACATGAGAGGAACTACCCTACCCATGATTTGGAGTTAGCTGCAGTAGTATTTAAACTAAAGATTTAGAGACACTACTTGTATGGCGTGAAGTGCCAGATTTTTACCGACCATAAAAGTCTTAAGTATATCTTTACTCAGAAAGAACTTAATATGAGACAAAGGAGGTGGTTAGAGTTACTAAAAGATTATGACTGTGAGATTTTGTACCATCATGGGAAAGCTAATAAGGTGGCCGATGCGTTGAGTAGGAAGAACCACAGAATGTTAGCAATGTTGATCTCTAAGGGGGTAAGAGCATGGGAATATGTGAAAGATATGAGTCGTAGAGTGAGAGTTAGTGGATATCTAGCTCAATTAACCCTACAACCTACGCTTTTGGAAAGGATAAAAGAAGCACAAGAGTTGAATGTGGAAAGAAAGGCTCTAGTCGGAAAAGGGCAAGGAAAAGATACTCGTGTAGGCGAAGATGGAATCCTGAGATACCAGCAGAGAATATGGGTGCTAAACAAGGATGAGATTAAGAGAGAAATATTGAGGGAAGCTCACTGCTCAAAGTTCTCCGTACAACCAGGAAGTACTAAAATGTATAGAGACTTGAGAGGATCGTTCTTGTGGAATAACATGAAGAATGATGTAGCAGAATATGTAGCACGATGTTTGACATGTCAGCAAGTGAAAAGTGAACATCAGAAACTGTCAGGCTTACTACAGTCATTACCAATTCCGGAGTGGAAGTGGGAGAACATTGCTATGGACTTTGTGAGTGGTTTACCAAAAACACAAGGGAAGCAAGATGCTATATGGGTTATTGTAGATAGATTGACAAAGTTGGCACACTTTCTAGCAATCAAGAAGACTGATCCGTTAGAAAAGCTGGCCAAGCTGTACATTGATGAGATAGTGAGGTTACATGGATTACCAGTCTCAATAGTGTCCGATAGAGATGCGCGATTTACCTCGAAGTTTTGGAACAGTCTACAAGGGGCACTTGGGACAGAACTGACGATGAGTACGACGTTTCACCCACAAATAGATGGGTAGTCAGAAAGGACCATCCAGACATTAGAAGATATGTTGAGGGCTACATCGTTAGATTGGCCAGGCTCATGGGATGAACATTACCGTTAGTGGAGTTTGCGTACAACAACAGTTTTCACGCAAGCATCGAAATGGCTCCGTACGAAGCACTGTACTGAAGAAAATGTAGGTCGCCAGCTTGTTGGGACGAGGTTGGTGAGAGAAAGTTAAGTGGACCAGAATTAGTACAAGTCACTGCAGATAAAGTACAACAGATCCGTAAGTGGCTACAAACTGCACATAGTAGACAGAAATCCTACGCAGACAACTGAAGACAAGAGTTAGAGTTTCAGTTGGGTGATCGAGTGTTCTTAAAAATCTCACCAACAAAGGGAGTCATGAGGTTCGGAATCAAAGGAAAGTTAAGTCCGCGATATGTGGGACCGTTCGAGATTCTTGACAAGATTGGGGAAGTGGTCTATAGATTGGCACTACCACCGGTTTTAGCTGGAATGCATAATGTGTTTCATGTCTCTATGCTAAGGAAGTATATTCACGATCCGAGTCACATGATTGAGTACAAACAACTAAGAGTCCGTGCTGATTTGACTTATGATGAAAAGCCGATCAAGATCGTCGAGAAAAGACGAGAATGTGAGAAAGCGGTTGGTTTCCTATGTGAAAGTACAGTGGAGCAACCATACCGAAAGGGAAGCAACATGGGAACTAGAGAGCGAGATGCGTGAATTGTATCCCGACCTGTTTTCAAACTAATGTACGTTAGGTTTGGGGACAAACTTCTTTTAAGGGGGTAAGAATGTAAGAACCCGAAAATTTTAAACTTTTAATTTAATTATTTTTATTAGAAAATAATTAATTTAATTACAATTATTAATTAGCATTTAATAGTTGGACCATTATTGGAGTTAATTAAATGGATTGGATGACTAAACAAATTGGGCTAGTTAAGTGGGCTTGTGGAGTTAAGTTGGCCCAAGGAGAATAATACCCAACTTATAAATAACTAAACTCATCCTAAATCCTTTAATCATTTACAAAAAAAAAAAAAAAAGGAAAAACCCTAACCCTAAACCTAGAGGGGCCACAGCCGCAAGGGAGAGGGGGAGAGCAGCCGAGTTCTTGAACTTCTTTGATCAATTCGTCTTAGCCAAAATCAAGGTAATGTAATTTCCTACAATCCAAAATTTGTTTCATTCAATTTGGTTAAATATTGAATTTTCTATGATTAATTGAAGTTAGAATTGATTAGAGATGATGAATGATTGTTCTTGGGGTTTTATAATTGATTTGGTGATTATAATATGGGAAAAATTTAGTGTTGGATGATTAGGAGTATAACCTAATGATAAATCTTAAATCTTGAATAATAATGATATGAAACATGAATCATTAATATGTAAAAAATCTTAATTATGGTTTTAGGTTTGAATTAAAATATTATGTCAATGATTCTTGGAGGAAAAGATGGAATAAAAATCATGGTTTGATCTAGCATGGGCGGCTGCATGGCCATTATGGTGTTTAGGTATGTTTTGATTAAAATCGTTAAGCTTTTGGTTATTTTAAAAAAGGTCGCAGTTAAATTTCAAACTGAAAAGGACTAAAACTGAATAGTTTATAGGCTGAAACCATTAAAATTCTGACTTACAGTCAGGAACTAGCTGGAAAACTTAACTGGAGAACTAAGCTGCAAAGTCCAAAATTTTAGGAGGACCAAATTGTAATTAATTAAAAGTTGAGGGACTATTTTGTAAATAATTAAAAGTTGAGGGACTATTCTGTACTTAATTAAAATTTGAGGGACTATTTTGTAATTAATGAAAAGTTGAGGACTATTTTGTAATTATTCAAAGGCTGAGGGACCAATTCGTAAATTCTTGAAAGTCAAAGGGTCATTTCATAAATACCTAAAAGATGGAGGACCTTTAAGTAATTAGCCAAAAGTAAAAGGGCTTAAGTAGAAATTCTAAAAGAGGAAAGTTTGCTTTAGAGTTATAGAAACTTTTCCAAACTTAGAAGATTACTAAATAAAGAAAGGAAAGAAGTTAAATTATAACGTATGGGGTTTAACTAAGTAGAAATAGTTAACGACAAATGTGAGATACTAAGTTACTCTTACATGGTTGTAGATACGCACGAGAAGAGCTGTCAAAGAAGTTAGACCAAGGTAAGGGATTACGTTCCTTTACTGTATTTGAATTCTTTACCTTTGAAATTCCTATATATTCTTGATATAATTAGACTATCAAATGGCATTATAGTTATTTGTAAATAATTTGCGTTATTGAACGTTACTTGGAAATATCTATATTCTGTGATAATGTTGTTGTTCACAGAATATCTGAAGTTGAAACTTGTCATATGCATACTTGTACTTATGTATGCTTCTTAATCCTAGCTTGTTTGTTGAACGACTTACTTGCTTAGGATAGACATGTCGAGTTAGAAAAGGCATTGTTAGAACTTGTCTAGTTAGAAAAAGACTTGTTCTTATTAGGGATTGCATGAGTGATCACATGCCTTCTCTCAGGAATTGTCTGATTACAAGGGCAATTCTAGACCCCGAGCATATATGTGTGGATACCATATATGTTTCGACCCACACTAATGGCTTGATGAAGCTAGGTGTATTAAATTGTACCTTTGGCATTGAGGTTATAATGTACGTTGGAATTGACGGAAATTGTGTGAATCCCTTTGAATCGTAGTGCCATAATCCTTTGAAGATAATCTTAAATGTTGTCTTGACTATATTGTACCGCAGTCCATTATAAAGTTAAATTAACCTATCTTTGTATTTTGTTATTGAACTGTTCATTCTGGTCGTCTCTTCTTAGTACCCGAAGAGACTTCGTATGAACTTACTGAGCATTCGTTCGCTCACCCTTTCTCCATTAAATTTTTCTTTCCAGGTTCTAAGTAGAAGGGAATCGGATTGGTCACGAGAAGGGCGACGCTTGTAAAATAATTAGGGTTATTGAACAATTATTCTATTTCATTTGGTTGTAAGTACATTAATGGCTAGTGTGGTTTTACTAGCTGAGACATTAAGTATTTATTTCCGCTTTCGCATTTATTAGGTTATTTATGGTATTTAATGACATTTATGATGTAATAGCGTTTTGTGGGTGAAACCCTAATATTTTGAAGTATTATTTATTGCCATTGAATGCTCAATTATGTATGGAAAATTTGGGGTGTTACAGTCCCACACCAAGGTTCCTTGGTGTAGGTTTCACGCTTCTTAAGAATTTTTTTTATTTGTGTTGTTTAGAATAGATGCGATATAATGTAAAAGTTAAATGTGGGGTAAGGAATAGTAGTTAATGATTGAATTTTTTGAAAATTGGTAGAAAATTAGAGGAGAGATAATGTAAAAGTTAAAAATATTTAATAGGAGAGAGAATGAGTGGGAGGAATAGTAAGTTAATGATTGTTTTTTTTTTTGTAAATATGTTAACTTTATAAGGGTATAATGAATGGTTTTTTTGTAAACATATTAAATCATAAGGTTATAAATATGTTAACTTTATGGAAGGGAACCTTGAAGTGGGACGTACCAAAAAGGAAAGTAGGAACCTTGAAGTGAAACGGAGGGATCAGTATGATTTACTTGATCAGGCGGAAAGAATAGCTGGGATGGACGATGAATAACCATCGGAGTTGGCCCTGCACAAACCCTTTGACGTGAGAAATAAGGATCCGTTTGTAGAGATAAATATATGATGAACATGAAGAGAGGGGAGAACTATAGTGTTTTAGAACGTAATGATAAAGATCCTCCTGATCATGCTTGATCTACTCCATATTTATATCACATATTGTATATAGTATCTAGGATTCTATTCTTGAGAAGTATTGAGTATAGATTTCTTTATGAAAGAGTGGGGATTTATTGGAATATTCACCTTCCTAATTCGAGCCAAAAAAATAATTTTGGTAAGTAGGATTTTTGTCTTTCTTATCAAATATTTAGATGTATAAATGATAATGATGTTGTATATATGTGTATATATATTTAATTATGTAAATATATTGTGATTGGTTGATTTAGGAATAACAATACTAATTAATCTATTTATTTTTGTTAATATCAATCTTTTGGTTTCCTTATAGGATTAGGATCGGTACAATGAAGGAAGAGATTGATTAGAAGACTTCTCAAGGCTGCCTATAAGTGAAAATCATTCAGCAAAGAGAAGTTTCATGCATTCAAGATTTTTTTGGAAGAGAAAACTCCTTATACCTCTCGAATTCAAGATTGCTTTTTATGTTGTGTGTCAGTTGTGTTTTACATCTGAACACACATCAAGATTTCTTACAAGTCTTTTGTTTTTTCTTATGTTAGAATATGCTTTCCTTGAATAAGAAAGATTGTTCAGTGTTTAGAAGTTGATTAGGACTTGCTTTACTATTTTTATCTTTGTTATTTCACTTATTATTATTTGATTCTGTAAACTAGATCTTTAATAGTGAAATCCTTTTAAGCTTAAAGTCTTGTTTGCTGAAGTTGAACAAATGAACGTTTAAATCTCTAGAGTTATTCATATCCTTTTTAAGCTTAAAGCCTTGTTGGCTGGAGTTGAATCAATAAACGTTTAAATCTCTTGTATTATTCATTTATTTCACTGCATACTTTAGTTGTGTGAACAGTTGTGTCCCACATCATTACACACATCTGTTTTCTGTTCTGTTGAAACTTGATTTCCTAGCTACACTAAACATTCAATTGGTATCAGAGCCAAATCTCGACATCACTGAGTGTTGATCCAGAAAGTATAGTAAAAATGTAATGTCAAAATCATCTAAATAAACCTCTAGTCTTAGATGGTACCAATTACTCTTTTTGAAAGTCTAAAATGCATACCTACATCAAATAAATTGATGAAAGAGTGTGGATGAGTATACTTGTTGCATGGCAACCACCTACAGTCAGTGGAGAAAAAACCTGTATTAAGTAGTGGTGAAATTGTAATTGAAAGAAAACCTGAGGGTAATTTGACTCTTGATGAGATCACTACTGCTAACTACAACTCTAAGGCCATGTGTACAATTTCCAGCCATGTTTCTAGGAATATATATAAACTAATCACTAATGAGAGTGTGGCCAAAGCAGCATGGGATATTTTGCAAATGTAATGTGAAGGTATTCCCAGTGTTAAATCCACTAGACTTAGGATCTTAATGGATAGATTTGAAATTCTAAGAATGGAAGAGACTGAAGACATTGTCTCTTATGCTGCTAAAATCCATGAAATCTCTAATGAGTGCACTAGCCTTTGGTGAGTCAATTTCAAATTCTAGATTAGTGAGCAAAATCTTAAGGACCCCACCAGAGAGATTCAATATAAAAGTGGTTTTCATTGAGGAGACTCATGACACAAACATTGTAGGGTTGGATAAAACTGTTGGTGTGTTAACTGTGTTTGATCTGAACCATGAAGCTCAGAAAAAGAACAAGGCATTAAGCCTTACTCTCCAAAGCTCTACAACTATTCCAAAGGAAATAGCTGACCTCTCATCTGAGATTGATAAGTCCAATCTTAAGGATGAGGATGTGGCTCTCATCTCTAAGAAATTTAATTCAATTCTTAAAAATAAGAGGATGAGCAAGTTCCCTAACAACAGACCTGCTCAAAATGATGAAAAAACTAAAGTTAATTCTGATGGGGGATTCAAGAGACCTAGTCTTGAGAATAAGAAGCCCTTTGAATCTTTACAGTGTAGAGCATGTCGTGATTTTGGTCACTATGCTAAAGAATGTGCAAACATCCAAAAAAAGAAATGGATGAGTCTAACTGCTTCCCTTAGTGATAGTGAGGATTAAGAGGAAATAGCTAACATCTTTGTGCTTGACTGTTCTTCTTGTTTCAATGTCCATTTTGCAGGTATATATAGAAGAAAGAGATTCTAAGGAATATCTAGATATGAATTCAGATGTGGACACAACCATGTACACATCTGAAAATACACCTAATTTGACTCTCAACTATTTCTCTATAAAAGGAGTCAGATGATGAAGGTTGAGATATACCTTATGAAGAACTCTTTGAGACTAATAGGGAGCTGAATACTGACTGGGTTAAAAGAATGGACAAAATTGAGGTAATGTTCGAGGTAAATAAAATTCTCACTGATAAACTGTCTGCTTGTGAAACTGAGAATGCTATACTTTTAAAAGAGAATGATGACCAAAAGGACTCCATTGCTATACTTGAGGTTCTAGTAACTAAGAAAGAAGTTGAACTTGAAAAAGTTAAAACTGATTTTGAAAAAGCTGAAAGTACTCTAACCAAGTTAATTACTGGGAAAATGAAACTTGATGAAGCTTTAGCTTTTGGCAACACTGGAAAACTGGTCTTGGCTTTGGAAATACCAAATTTGTAAATGAGGGAAGTGAGGTTTCAAAATCTGAGAGAAACACATTTTGAGTTCTAAAAATCAGAGGAGAAGGCACTACATCTATAACCACTACTTTGCTCCTAGACACATACGCCCCTTATGTTATAAATTAAAATCTAATAAAAAGACTGGCTGTGTGAACCAATCTCAGATGTATGACAAATGTATACACATCCTGGCACACATCCGAGTGCACAACAACATGTGCACCATAACATGTAGGATGAAACCAAATGGGTTGTAAAACCAAATGGGTTCATCCCAAAGACTAAGTCAGGATGTTGATGGTCAAATGGTGGACCAAACTGTACAGAAGCATGATAGAGAGCTTGTTTTATCTTAAAGCAAGTAGACTTGATATAATGTATAGTGTATGTCTTTGTGCTAGGTACCAAGAAAACCTTAAGGTTTCCTATCTCAAAACCTTGAAAAGGATCATTAGATATATGAGTGGGACTACCAACCTAGGGTTACACTATTCTAAAGAGACAAACACTAACTTGGTTTGTCACGACCCTAAGCCTAGGCACCATTTTGATCACACGTGGAGCACGTGGGGGTGGGGTGCATTGCATCTCATATTAGGTATTATGTGATATTTGGAATGATTACATGTTTATTTTGATAGTTGGCTAGCTTCTGGGATTTTAGATGTTATTAAATTGATTTTAAATATATAACGTCTAAATGAAAGAAATGAGAATTTGTGTAGTAAAGTTATAATATTTGAATTTTAAATGAAATGTTATAAAATAATTATTGAGGAGCTTAGGTGTAAAAATAAATATAAGGTAGTGGATTGTAGTTATTTGATTCCTGGAGGAGCCTAAGTGTAACTTGCTTATATAAATATCCTCCTTCTCCCAGAACCTTCATCATTTCCCTCAGTTCTATTCATTCTTACGTTTCATCCTATAAAGCTAGGGTTACCTTCAGAAAATCATATCAATTCAACCGTCACTCCGTTCTTTGTTCTGATCGCAAATTATTGCTCAGGGAGTCGAGTAGAACGTTTATAGTCGATCAAATCTTCTTTTTATTTCGACCTATTTTGGTAAGTTATTATGATTTCTTTCTTTAATTGTTCATAAAATGTATAAAGAGGATATTATAATGATATGATGTTTTTTTGATAATTTTATGCAAGTTATTTGGCTTTAAAAATGATGAACATAGGGTTTTGGAAAGAAGTAGGGTAAAGGTTGATAATATGATTTGGTTTAATTTGGAAAGATGGTGTATATGGCTTGGAGGGGGTATGTGTTATTGTTTGTAACTCTTATACTGATGTTGAAGTGGCTTAAGTTGAGTAAGGATGGGTCATTTTCTTGCTTGGGATGCTGATGGCCATTTTCAGCAAGAATCCTGGTGTTGGGCACTACTCGTGCCCTAGAGCATGAGTCGTGACCCTCAGTTTTCACTCGTATAAGGTAGTCGTGAGACTTAAGGCACTCGTGCAGAACTTGGGCACGAGTCGTGCCCTGGAGCACGAGTCGTGACCATGACTGGTTTTGTGTATCAAGTTTCCAAGCCTTAAACCCTATGCAACCTAGTACGGATTTAGTTCCTCTTTAACTATAAATCTAGTAAAACATTAGTACTATACAATGGAGTCTTAAATGGCCTAAAATGATAAAGGGAAGGTCTTTAAATATTGCTTCAAAAATGGTTGAAACATTGTGAAACATTAACCAAAGTTGATAAAACACTTGGTATTTGAATACGGAACCTTTATAGAAGGTGTTTAATGTTATGTCATGAATGCCTAGGGCTACTTATATTACATTGTACCCCTACGTGGTTACTTATATATGGTTATTGGTTCATATAGTTCGTGAAATATATGTTGCACTACTTCATTGGTTTGAGCATGAGTATTAAGACCATGTTGTTGTATTGTTGTTATTCAATAGTGTTTAAATATATCTTGCACTATTGTGATGGTTTAACATGAGTAATAGTACCATGTTATGTATTGATATCCCAAGGAGTGGATTTATTTTCAAGTATCTATTATGTGCTTGAATGTGTTTATATCAGCTGATCATTGGGGGTATAATGGAATACTATCACTTATGAGAAATTATTTCATAAGGTGCTTAGATTTCCTTATACCTGTGACCTCTCCCCCTCTGTGACCACAGACTGGGGTACAACTTCTGTGAATATGCCTAAGCAGTTCATAAGGTGCTGATATCTTATATGTTTCTTTGAAAAATGGGTCTTATAAGACGTGAATATGCCTAATCAGTTCACAAATGAGTGGAGTATTACTCCCACCGTTGTACCACATATTATTCAGAAGGGAAAGGTAAAAAGGAGGTAACGTAATGTGTTTACCGTTTTACCAATGTGATTATGAGCAACCTGTTTATGTGTTGCATATTATATGGCATATTGTTGCATCCATAATAGCTTATTGAGATTTATTCTCACCCCTGCTCCCTTTACTGTTTTTAGATCCCGCTGAGACTGGAGGACCGAACCGGTGAGGCCGGAAAGGAGTTTGGACATCTTTTGGGTTGTTAGGGTATGTGTTTGGTTTTGGGAGTGGGGAATAGGCTGTGGTTGTTATTCTTTTGGGGAAAGTTGTATATAAAACTTTTATAAACATGTTTTCAGTATGTTGGGTTGTAATTAAACCTGGGATTGGTTTTGTTTTCAAGTTGGCTTGTGTAAGCCTTTACAGTTATACTATTTGTAATTAAAAAGGTTATGGTTTTGAACTTGATTTATAAATCACCTCCAAGTAGAGAGGTTATGTTGATTTTGAAAAAGGGTTGTTATACTTTTCAATCTAATCTAAAGAAAAGTTTTTTTAAAAGGAGGTAGTTTGGGACCCTCCAGCTTGGGACACGAGTCTATAGGTCCCGGAGTTGGGGAGGCCCCATAGTTGGTATCAGAGCATTGGTTAGAAGTCAAGGGTAGAAGTTTAGTTTAAGGGGGAGTGTGCGATATCTGACGACGAGTGTTTAATGCAAGGATTGTTGTAATGGCTGGAACTGGTGATGACTAGCAAAGGGATCACGGAAATAGGGGTGATATAGGAGTCGGGGGAAACCAGAATGCTGAAATGATGGATATGTTCAGGGTTTTCCTTCAGAATATGGCAGCTCAGGGTCAGGCTCAATAGCAACTTGAGGGGAGACAAGCACATGGGTTAGAAAAGTTTATCAAAATGGATCCACCAAGCTACAATGGGGATCCAGATCCAGTGATAGCAGAAAGATGGTTGGAAGCTATGAATAAGATTTTTGTGGCAATGGAAAGTTCAAACGAGGAGAAAGTCAGATGTGTTGTGTTCAAGTTGGAAGGTCCTGTCGAGCACTGGTGGCAGATACTTAAGGAGAGTTGGGAGCGGGAACACATGCCCCAAACTTGGGACAACTTCACCAAAAGGTTTAAAGAACATTTCATTCCAGTGATTACCAGAGACAAGAAAGAGGTAGAGTTTCTGAGGCTCGAGCAAGGGACAATGACAGTGGCCCAGTATTCGGCGAAAATTACAGAGCTGGCGAGGTATTGTCCACATTTAGTACCAGAGGAAGGAAGGAGAGTCTACAGGTTTGTGAAGGGACTGAGATTGGAGTTCCGAAAGCAGCTGTTGACACATGATTTTCCCAACTATCAGGCAGCAGTAAACATGGCATACAAAATTTAAAATGACATTGAAGAACATCGAGGCAAGTCTGGAATCAAGGCTAAGTTTCTAGGACAGAGTTCAGGACAGAACAGGGGTCAGCCTAAGCCTTCAACTCTAGGAGTGGCTAGAGGAGGAACAATCACAGTTTCAACTAGTCCTGTATCCAGCCAATATGGGACTATTTGCAATTTTTGCAAGAGAGTGGGATACTCTGAAGACAACTATTGGAGAAAACAAGGTAAATGTATGAATTGTGGAGAGATGGGGCATTTCAAAAAGGATTGTCCTAAATTTCACCGGGGTCAAGCTGCGGGTGACAGACAGCAGGGTGGCCATCCAAGAGGCGGTGTGAAGAGGGATGTTGTGGGGAAGCCTAATGAGAGAGTACAAGGTAGAGTGTTTGCCTTGGGTCGAGGCGCGATAGATCCTACCGCAGTCATTAGAGGTATAGTCCCTGTCTCAGGGGTCAGGGCTCGTATTCTTATCGACCTTGGATCGTCTCATTCTTATGTGGCATCTCATTTTGCAATCACATTGCATAAGTTGCCTAAGTTGTTGCCCTATGTGCTAGAGATTTCTACTCCTGTGGGAGAGTGCCTCGAATCCTCTTTGATTTATCATGATTGTGAGGTGATTATATGTGGGCATGTATTGCCATTGGATTCGGTAGAGTTACCAATCCGAGATATTGATGTTATTTTAGGCATGGACTGGTTGAGTAATTGTCATGCCTTAGTGGACTGTCGCAGAAAGCGAGTCACCTTTTCTATGCCTGATGTGCCTGTGTTTATATTTGATGCTGATAAGTCTTTATTTGGCATTCATGTTATATCTGCATTAAAGGCTAGAAAGTTGTTATCAAAAGGGTGTGAGGGATACTTGCCATATGTGGTAGACTCTAGTAAGAAGTCTCCTGAACTATCTCATGTTTCAGTTGTGAATGAGTTTAGTGATGTATTCTCAACTGAGTATTCTATGCCTCCGGATAGAGAGGTAGAGTTCTGTATTGATTTATTGCCAGGTACTTCAACAATTTCTAAAGCACCTTACAAAATGGCTCCAGCTGAGTTAAAAGAGTTGAAAATTCAGTTGCAGGAATTGTTAGACAGGGGTTTCATTCGTCCCAATGTTTCACCCTAGGGAGCACCAGTTTTGTTTGTCAGGAAGAAGGATGGTACATTGAGGTTGTGTATTGATTATAGACTGTTGAATCAAGCTACTGTCAAAAACAAATATCCTCTTCCTCATATTGATGATTTATTTGATCAACTTCAAGGTTCCGTTATCTATTCCAAGCTTAACTTGCGTAGCGGATACCATCAGTTGAAAATCAGATCAGATGATATTTCTAAAACAGCTTTCAAAATAAGGTACGTGCATTATGAATTTCTTGTTATGCTGGGTTGACCAATGCACCAGCAGTATTTATGGACATGATGAACAGGATCTTCAAGTCGTATCTTGACAGTTTTGTTGTGGTTTTTATTGATGATATCCTGGTATTTCAAAATCCAGGGAAGATCATGAGAAGCACTTGAGAATTGTTTTATCCGTGCTTCGTGAGCAACAGTTATTTGCAGAGTTCAGCAAATGTGAGTTTTGGCTTGAACATATTTCTTTCTTGGGTCATGTGGTATCCAGTACTGGTATTGTTGTGGATCCTGCAAAGATTGAGGCCGTAGTCAACTGGAAACAGCCTTCTACAGTGACTGAGGTTCGCAGTTTCCTTGGTTTAGCGGGGTATTATCGAAGATTTATAGAGGGATTTTTGAGGATTGCAACTCCATTAACCAGATTGACTCGAAAGGATTTACCATTTGTTTGGGATGCGAAGTGTGAAGCTGGCTTTACTGAACTGAAGAAGAGATTGACTTCAGCTCCGATCCTTACACTTCCAGATGGTTGCGAGAGTTTTGTTATTTTCAGTGATGCCTCCAAAGAGGGATTAGGTTGTGTCCTTATGCAAAATGGGAAGGTAACTGCGTATGCTTCGAGGATGTTATCACCATCGGAGCAGAATTATCCTACCCACGATATGGAGTTAGCTGCTATTGTGTTTGCGTTGCATAAGTGGAAGCACTATTTATATGGAGCAAAATTTGAGATATTCACTGATCATAAGAGCCTGAAATGCTTGTTTACCCAAAAGGAATTGAACAACAGACAGAGGCGTTGGTTGGAACTTCTGAAGGACTATGATTGTGTCATTTCCTATCATCCGGGAAAGGCTAACGTGGTGACTGATGCTATTAGCCGTAAGGCTCATTTATCATCCTTGGGATCTCAGGAATTGAGAGGTGATATGTTATTTGCGAATTTCAGAGCAGTTCCTACTTTATATGGGGATCTTTTGGAAGCTCAGCAGAATGATACTGAATTGAAGAAAATTGTAGAGAAATTGCAAGAGGGAAAGACCGGAGAGTTTGGGTTAAACAAGGATGGGATTCTAACTTTCAAAGGCAGAGTTTGCGTACCTTCTTCCCCATAGATTAAAAGGAAAGTGTTAGAGGATGGCCACAAATCCTGATTTACTATTCATCCAGGAAGCACCAAAATGTATTAGGATTTGAAGAGAGGTTACCGGTGGAATGGTGTAGACACCCCATTCTGAACCCATCAGAGCACATTTATACCGCTCTAAGTCTCGCCTTGAGTCAAGAAGTAGAAATCCACCATTTCGTCATGTTTCATTAAGTTTTGGCTAACGACCGTTAGTTTGGGACTAAACTGCGTAAGAGATAACGAGGGAAGGGCAAAATTGTCTACAGACTACCTTATCTCGCGCGGAATAGCGTGTCTCGCGCGAGATAAAGGAGTTCTGCAGACTGCAGATAACAGCTTCCTCGTCGATTTCAACCTCTTTCGGGATAAAACTTTATCCATTCGGCCATCCAATGAAGTTTGGATTCTGGAACCTTCCCAAGGTGTTTGATCTCATCTTCAACACCTCTCCAACACCTATAAATACCTGAAGACTTTCAGTATTTCTGATCCCGGAAATTCCAGACTTTTCAAGTCAAAACCCTCACATTTACTGGTTTCTCTCCCTGAAAGATTCCTGTAAATCACCCCTAAAATCACCTAAAGTTTTTTTGTCAACCTTGTTGATAAACAAACATCGAAGCACGAATCAAGGACTGAGGCGAAGCTCTGTCCGTGTCAAGGTTCGAATCTAAACTAGAGTCGAAACTCTGCCCGAATTACTTCACGCAAGGTAATCTTCCTTTCCTTTCTAATTGATTGTTAGAGTGGTATAAATACATTGAATCTAT
This sequence comes from Adenophora triphylla var. japonica, assembly GCA_022495995.1. Taxonomy (NCBI): domain Eukaryota; kingdom Viridiplantae; phylum Streptophyta; class Magnoliopsida; order Asterales; family Campanulaceae; genus Adenophora; species Adenophora triphylla. Next base: position 407,566 of record JAFEMH010000340.1, read on the forward strand.
GATCAGCCTAGAGCCTCTCCAAATCATGGGGATGGTCTCGAAGCAATCGATCCTATATTCCGTTTAACCTCGTTAAATGGATCTTTATTTTACTTGTTGTTTAAAATGTCTATTTTCTTTGAAAACCTCTCTCTTCTTTAGCAAAACCGATCTCCGGATTTGGTGGAATGGGTGCTCCTTGACCTTCCCATTCCATAACCTAAGCCCCGAACCCAAAATCTATTTTCAAAATGGTTTTTCTATGTTTCCAAACGAATAATATAGGTGGCGACTAAAAAAAAGATGTAAAAGAAAACTCGCGCAACGCTACAGTGGCGACTCCGCTGGAGATTGTAAATATAAAGAGGCTTAAACTTGCGTCAAAAAATAAAAGAGAGGTTTTAAAAAAAAAAAAAAAATTCGTTTTTTTTTGCTTCCAGACCAGGCATATCTCGCATGAGATATCCTATCCCGCGCGAGATATTGCTTCGGCAATCTGGTGTCTTTTGGTTTTCCCTGTTCGTCTCAAGGTCCAAGACAAGAGTCGAACACGCAAGGGTGTAAGTGCTCCAATTTGAGCTTGTTAGTATTTTCGTTAGAAAATTAACGAAAGTTATGACATTTCTAACAATTCCTAACAATTCCTAACATTCCTAACATTTCTAACCAAGCAAGAGCAAAGTGGGCATTGTTATTTAAGGATAAACCAAGAAAGGAATCCTAAAAAGCAAAAGAAATTAAAGAAAACCAAAAATAGAAACTGCTGGAACAAAAACTGGCTGTTTAATTTGATTTTTTTTGAAAATATTCCTCTTGTCCAATGCCTGAAGCAGCATTTAATGAACAGTGCACGCTGAAGGACATATCCGCGCGGACATGATTGCAATTTTCAGAGGGCTATAAATTGAGGCCTTCAGTCTCAAAAAAAGGAGAGATGAATATATTTTCTCAACTACATCTTGGCGAAAATAGGGAGAAAACAGTGAGAATTCCATAGAATTGTCACCTTTTTCTCAACTATTCAACCAAAATCACACTCACTCAAACACTCTCATACTCAAGCCTCATACACCAATACAAGGAAGATAGGTATAACCTCCCTCTCCTCATCCTAAATCTCTCATCCATGCATGCATTTCCAAACTACAAAATGTAGTTTGTTCATCTTATTGCCCTAGATCCAAGAAGATCACCATGGAAGTTCATCTTCATGGTTGATCTTCTACAAGGATCAACATTATTTTCAAAGTGTTCTTACTTTCTTGCAAAGAAAACACATTATCAAAACCCTAAAAATCATTTTTCATACATCAAATCTTCATTTTCAAGGATAAAATTCCCCTTCCCAAGCAAATGAAGTGCTTAAGTCCTAATGTACCCCAAGGATGGTTTGATTAAGTAGATCACCACTAAAATGCCTAGTGACTACTAATCAAAACCTAGGGAAATGGGGACAAGCATGGATGCAAAACCCCCTTTAAAATCACATTTTCTTTCTTGAGAAGTTGCTGTCCAGTAGCAATTTTCCAAGACCCCAGTCCATTGTCTAAATTTTTGGACACAGATAAACTTGGAATTTGGTGTTGACTACAAAACACTTTTTGTAGCCAACATCCATATAATTCCAGAAATATTTTTACTTTATTTTTTGCGTGAGTAAAACTCCCTTTTTCAAATTTTCTTTCAAAGGTTAGTTCATCAGTTTCTGGAAATCCAGATTTCATATCTGAGATTTCCAGAAGTTTTTGACCCCTCAAATCTTCTCCAAAATGGAAAATTATTTCGTAGAGATCTTATTTTAGGTGTCTGGAACAACTTTCATTCTCTGGGTTTCTCCAGATTATGAAGTTTTAAGGCCCTTGAATCCATTTCAAAATCAGGTGTCTACTGTCTTTTTTCATTCTGGCAGAAGTGTTTTTCAATTTCAAAAGGTCTTTTGAGTACCAAATCTCAACCCAAAAATCATCCAAAAAATCATGGGGTCAGTTTAAAGTCTTAAAAAGAAATCCCATTTTTTACTTTTCTCAGTTTCAAATTATTTTGGCCAAAGCAACACACACACATACACACACACACAAACAAATGGTTTTTAGCTTGGAAAACTCGTTTTACGAGGCATTCCGGGTGCACACTAACGTCCTTCCCGGCATGTAACGTGACCTCCGAACCCAAATCTCTAATCTCGGGCATTTTTCAAAGTTTTGGCCCTTAAAACAAAAACGGCGTGGCGACTCCGTCTTTTTCCGGTTTTATTTGATTTTCAAAGAAACGCAAAATCGAATTTTCCCGCGAAATTGGAAAACACATCGTTACAGTGGCGACTCCGCTGGGGAAAAATAAGCTTTTTCTAAAAAAAATGATATTTGGTATATTGGTGGAAACCATTAAACTTCCCGTTATCGCCTCCTAACACGAGTCGGGGATAAATTGTGGTTTAACAATCCCACGTACCGGTATCATCGTTTTCAAAAAAAAAAAAGAGAAAAAAAAAGCTTTTGAGGGTCAAGCTTCCGTCCCGGCATTTAAAAATCATTTGTTGTGTGTATTGATTTTTGCACATTTTCGTGTTGTTTTGGCCGCCTCGGAAACAGTCAAAATTTTGACTGTCGGAATCATGTCCCTAACTGTTGGAATTTCTGTGCTTATGTGCTCATTTCAAAAAAAAAAAAATTCAAAAAAAAAAACGAAAATTTCCAAAAAAAAAATCATGCATCATTCTTTTTAAGACACATGAAAAATTTCTATTTTACTCAGAAAAAGAAGATAGACTGCTTGCACACTACGCGCACGTGACCTTACACTGCACACTACGTCCCTAACCCGGGGAAATCCTTGTCGCGGCCCGTTTGGTCTTATTACGCCTCTCGGTGCAAGCACAGGACTACCCAAACATCCCATGGAGCCTCGTGTCGACCATGCACTTGTCCGTGACACACTTTGTCCGAGACCCGGTTGGTTTTTAGTTTGGTCTGTGTCATGCCCTGTCTGTGTATAGACCTTTCCTTTCAAGCCTTTGTCGGCATACCGACTCAATATCTTTCGGGGACCCTAATCAGTCGAAGTCATGCCGATTTTCCGCCGCAGGCTTTGACCAAGATATTGACCGGCGCCTTGACTTCGGCTCTGACTGGCACAAATTATACACTGACTCCCAGCATTGACACTGAGTCATCAAGGATTAATGATTATTCCGTGCCTAATTACGGCCTAATTGACGACAAGTCAAGATCAATCGTTGACATTTATCAGTCCAAATCATGCCGACTTTTTTGTCGAGCCCTCGGACATGATCTTGACTTTGACGTCAGCTTTGTCCGTAATTTGCATCGAATGCTCGTTAAGACTCGATTACCCGCCAGACTTTTAGGATCGTTTTCCTTTCGGTCGGTGGGACCCGCTTTCCCTATAGGACCCTCGCCCGGGGCTGTCCACCCTGGGAGGTCGAAATACAGGTGGAATACGAGGGGCTTATAGACGTAGTGACGGGGCCCACTGATCCAGGATCCAGAGTAGTTTGCGAAAAAGAAGAGCAATCTTTTCCAACCGATTAGGTTAATAAAACATGTTTTAAGTAAACGTGAACAAATAACCGCATGCTGCATGAGCCCAAAGCCCAAACACTTACCCTCCTTCAATCCCTAAATCTCTGAACCCTTGTGTCTTTCCCCCCGCAGGTCCTCACAAAGGTTGGTTCCGGACACCGGGTCACCGTTTGATCAGTTGAAAAGAGTCAAGCGCGTCATCAGCTTCGTCGTTTGTTCCGACTCCGGGTTTCAGAATGTCTGCATCAGCCGGTAATGATGGGGACAACGTCGCTCCGTCCTCCAAAATCCCTCAAACAGACCAGCATTGGATCCAGTTGGTAGAACAGATGAGACTTCGACATGAGGCTCAAATTGACGACCTTCTGGGGGTTGTCGCAAGTCATGGTTTGACTATCAGTCCCAATTCCGATGGTACTTTTACCGCAAAGAGGAAAGAAGGTTCTCCTCCCATTCTTAATCATCATATCAAGATGCCACCACAAGATTCCTATGTCTCCACAGCCGGGACTCCCGCCCGTCGACTTACAGGGCAATTAGCCCCCAAACGGCAATCCGAAGGGCCACCATTCCAAAAGCAGTCAGGGACGAAAGAGTTCGGCATACCGTCTGTTATCCCCTCTCAGAGTGATACCGATCCCGCAGATATCAGCAAGGGCAATGAAGATCGGGAAACAGTGGAGGAAATATGGTCAGCCATCAAAGCTCTTGAGGAACGCTGAACAGACAGCAAGCCTGGATTGAAGAGGCCACACGCCACTTCGGGACATTAGCAATCTCCCAACTGACTGGGGCTCCCCTGAAGGACAAACATGTGCCTGTTCCCCCGGCTCTTAATACCTCTCATTATCCGGCGGAGTCCAACCATTCGCTTCCAGATGAGCCCAACAGCAGATCTCCCCGGACCAGTTCAACTCAAAGTCATTCCAGCACCGCTCAACCAGAGATCCCAAATCCACCACCAGCCGTAGAACACATTTGGTGGGATATCTGTGACTGCCCCGACTGCCTTGAAAGGGACTATCAGGACTGGATACACGAGGACCGTCCTCCTAAAAAGAATAAAATTTCCTCCCAGCAGAAATTGAAGGAGAGGTTCGAGGTCGGTGATACTAGTGTGGGTACGCTCGGGGAGCCATCTGGGGGATTTGATTACTATGTACTCTACTCCAGCCAGTCTTCCCCAAAGCAAACGGGGGTAGAAGAGCCGAAAAGCCTTGCCAACGATAGAGTTGAGACCTTCGGACACCAGAATACTGCAGATCAGAAATCTATCCCCCCGCGGGAACAGCCAAAGTTCAGTTTGTCCAGCTCCCGAGTGTACACCGACGAAGAAAGACCAACGCCAGTTTGGCGCTCGCACTCAATCAATATGCTGACTGGGGATGGCAACCGCCACAAACGGCCTCAATATAACCCAGGGGCTTCAGCAAAGGTACTACCTAGCAAGAAAAAGGCACGAAGTGACTGGCTTGGTGACTCTCTATCTCGAGACAAGGACCAAATCTATGATCCCCGCCTATATGGTAGCATGATCACCTTCTGCGACGAAGATTTGCCAAGAGATGTTTCCCAGCACAATGAAGCTTTGTACATCACCATTAAGCTCAACACCGTATCGCTCCCTGGAGTATTGGTGGATAATGGATCGGCCATTAATGTCCTTCCCCTTAGCATGATGCGGGCCCTGCGCATCAATGAAAGGCATATGATCCCATCTACCCGGATTATCAAGGCCTATGACGGCTCGTCCCGTCCCATCACAGGGACGGTAACTGCGGAACTGCAGTACGAAACCCAAATGGTGCCAGCGAAGTTCCATGTAATGGATATCCCATCCGAGTTCACAGCCCTATTAGGGCGCCCTTGGCTGCATCACATGAAAGCCATAGCTTCCACCCTCCACCAATGCGTCAAATTCATTAACCGACAAGGGGACCTTGAAGTCATAAGGGGTGACATTTTCCTCATAGGGAACGAAGCAGAGACCGTCACTAAGCATGCTCTTAGCCAGACACCGGGGCTACCTCCTCCGAATCGGCCAAGGGACTATCAGGGCAAGTCTCATCAAAATCCCCCAGAATCCGGTGATGCCAATTATGTCAACGCACTCAAGCGAGCAGACTTCGAAGAAGTTCGATTCATCAAATTCAATTGTCATTTCCAACATTTGGAGGCATGCTGGAAGGAAACATTGAACACCGCCATGATACAGGCACACAAACCCCGGTCCCTAATCACAGCTTTGTCACCATTCTTCAAACCCACTCTCGACCCCCGCCAAGCCAGGAAATTTTCATGATAAAGATCGACAAGCATCGTCATACTCAACTCGAATCTATGAACGTCGTGTGGGACGTCCTCCTTGCTGAACTGCCTGCTAAGCCTTTCCGCTCAAGCATGGGGCATGAGATTTTTCCAGCAGCACACCAAGGCGCAATACGTCCTTACATCTGGATTGAACGGTCAGATTGTGACGAGATAGAATTCCCCAGAATTGAGGATGCGGCAGAAGATCCCTACATTCATATGCTCAGTTTTCAGGCGCCGGACACAATTGATCCTGGTTCAGAGAAAGAGATGATAGCAGTGACTGAGGAAGGAAAACAGAAACGAGACAGCCCCCGAGTCATGAGGCCTCTGACAGCGATGCCATTAAGGAATTGGGAAACTCTCTCAGGACCGTCCGCGACCAAAGAAGATATGATCACCAAGCTTGGATTGGTCCCCCGTCCCTTTGTGTCAACCTTTGTAAAGTCCTCCGAGTCTCTCATTGTTGAGTTTGAGTCTTCCGAGTCGTCCGATGGCCTCACGCCTGAAGACCACGAAATTGTAGCCAATGCTGTATTCCCTCTTATTCTCAATGAAATGACGAATCTTTCTGAGTATCCCTTGATTGCCACTCTAACTAATGATGAATTAACTAATAATCTAAAAACAGTTAATAACGATTCACTAGATGAAGAAGCAGACACATTAAATGAACAATATATCAAAGAAATCTTTAAGCAAGTTATCCGGAAAGAGGAAAATCGAGCCCAAGCTGCCGAAGAGATTTTGACAAGTGTGAATTTGGGAGCTGGAAGAGCCTAAAGAGACGCCTTGATTGGTAGTTTCTTCGAAGGGTGAAAGGGATGCCCTAATTGAGCTGCTAAAAGAATTCGTGGATGTGTTCGCATGGTCCTATAAAGATATGCCGGGCCTCGATCCTTCCATAGTTGAGCACCGAATACCGCTCGACCCGGAAGTCAAGCCGAAGCGAAGCTAAGAAGAATTAAGCCCGAATGGTCCCTACAAGTGAAAGAGGAGATAGAAAAGATGCTCGGGCGGGGTTCATCGGGGTCATTGAATATCCTACATGGCTTTCCAACATAGTAACGGTGACCAAGGCCAACGGAAAGATCCGGTCTGCGTAGACTTCGAGAGACTTGAACAAAGCTAGTCCAAAAGATGATTTCCCCACAAACATCGACATTTTGGTAGATTCCACGGCCAACCATGAAGTTAAATCCTTCGTCGACGGTTTTGCCGGTTACAACCAAATCAAAATGGCAGAAGAAGATCAAGCCAAAACAGCCTTCACAACCCCTTGGGGCACATACTGCTACACGGTCATGCCGTTCGGACTAAAGAATGCTGGGGCTATGTACCAGAGGGTAGCTACAGCTCTGTTCCATGATATGATCCATAAAGAAATCGAGGTCTATGTGGACGACATGATAATACACTCCAGAGGATCAGATGGCCAGCACTTTGTTGATTTGAGAAAATTCTTCGGCTGCCTCCGAGACCACAGCATGAGACTGAATCCAGCCAAATGCACCTTCGGTGTAAGACGAGGCAAGGTGCTAGGATATATGGTCACAGAACGGGGAATTGAAGTAGACCCCCAAAAAATCAAGGCGATAGTCGAAATGAAGCCACCAGGACACGACGAAGTGAAATCCTTCATGGGAAGGCTGCAATACATAAGCCGCTTTGTAAATCAGTGACCTCGATCTGCGAGCCGATCTTCAAGTTGATGAAGAAGAATGCCTACACAAATGGACTCCGAATGCCGGCTCGCTTTTGAACGGATCAAGGCATACCTCGTGAATCCCCGATTCTTTGCCCACCACATCGGCAAAAACCGCTATTGCTATATCTAAGCGTCACGGATACGGCAATTGGGTCTATGCTAGCTCAAGAAAGAAAGATTCCAAGGTCGAAAATGCCATCTATTTCGTAGCGAAAGCTTCGGGGAAGCGAACTCAATTACTCGCTTGTGAAAAGACTTGCGCGAGGTTTGGTGCAGGTAGTGGGAAAGTGGAAACTTTACATGCAGTCTCACCCGATACATCTCGTCTCAAGGATAGACCCCATCAAATATCTGTTCGACAAGCCTTCCATCTCTATGAGGTTGGCAAAATGGTCGTTCTTTTTGGCTGAATATGACATCACTTATGTTTCAAGGAAATCCGTAAAAGGACGCATAATGGCAGAACATTTGGCCGATTTCCCAAGTGATGAGTCCCGAGGACCTGAACCTCAATTTCCCGATGATGGAATCTTTGCTCTAGAAGGAGAAAATGGTTGGCAACTCTTCTTCGACGGGGCGTCAAACAAAAGGGGGAACGGAATAGGAATGCTTCTGGTCGATCCTACTGACGAACACACCCCCATAGCAGTAAGGTTGAACTTCGAGGTCACCAACAACGCTGCTGAATACGAGGCTTGCATAGCCGGGTTGGAGGCCGCCCTTGAAAGAAATATTAAAGAATTAGAAGTGTACGGCGATTCTGCCCTCATCATCAACCAGGTCTCTAACAAATGGAAGACCGTAGACCCGGGTCTGCAGAAATATCACACTTACATGGAAGAGCTAGTAACTCAATTCAAGGAGATCAGCTTCCATTACTTGCCCAGAGATCGCAACAGATTTGCGGATGCTCTGGCAACACTAACCTCCCTCGTTGAAATACCGAAGGAAAGTCAGTCAAACCATTCGAGTCGGGAGAAGAGAAAACCCCGCTTATTGCTTTGAAATCGAAGCGGAGGCCGAGCAGGCCGGTGATCCACTGGTACACTCGGATCTATCGGTACACTGAAAAATGGCGAAGCTTCCTTTAAAAATGAAGATGGGGAATATAAAGAAGGAATCAAAGCAAAGAGCCTCTCGGCCACACAGGCGACTCGCCTCCCACTATGTCCTTTTGGGAAACATGATGTACAAGAAGCGTTATCAAGGCCCCCTCCTGCGATGTATCGGCAAACAAGAGGCTACAGAACTCATGAGAGAAATACACGGTGGTACCTGCGGCCCCCACATGAATGCTCGAGCCACGATGCAAATCATGCGAGAATGGGGTACTTTTGGATCTCCATGGAAACCGACTGCATCCAGTTCGTCAAAAGCTGCGACAAATGCCAGCGATACTCAAATCTTAATCATTTGCCTCCTCAAGAGCTATACAGCATGACAACCCCTTGGCCTTTCGTCACTTGGGGAATTGACGTCATAGGCAAAATCACACCACCAGGCAGCAACGGCCACGAATTCGTCCTGGTAGCTGTGGACTATTTCACCAAGTGGGTTGAAGCCAAATCCTACAAGATCCTCAACTCAAAGAAAGTTGCCCTTTTCATCAAAGAGAACATCATATGCCGATACGGGTTACCAGCCGAAATCATCTCAGATAATGGATCCCACTTCGAAGGGGAATGCGGCGAGCTGTGGCGAGTCGAGAATAACCCGTCACAAGTCATCTCCCTACAGGCCCCAAACCAACGGAGCCGTCGAGGCAGCAAACAAGACTTTGGAAAACATCATCCGGAAAATGGCTGTCCGAGGCAGAGATTGGCCCGAGAAGCTACACCTGGCACTCTGGGGCTATAGAACATCAGTCAGAACGGCAACTGGGGAGACACCATTTGCCCTCACCTACGGAATGGAAGCCGTGCTCCCAATCGAATTGGAAATCCCCTCACTCCGTGTGCTGTTGGAAAGCCAGATCAACGAGGTCGAATGGCTCCAAAGTCGCCATGATGAATTGGCCCTACTAGATGAGCGCCGATTGAAAGCAATGGAACATATCCGGGCATACCAAGGCAGAATGGCCAGGGCCTTCGACAAAAAAGTAAAACATCGGGAGATTAGGGAAGGTGACCTCATCTTAAAAGAGAAGCCCCCAGTCCGTATCAATCCCCTCGGCAAATGGGAGCCTGTCTGGGTCGGGCCATATGTCGTCCAGAAAATCTTCTCCGGATGAGCCATGCAACTTGCAGACCTTGACGGAAATCCTTTTGTACACCCAGTGAATGGTGACAAGCTGCGCAGATACTACGCGTAAAACACTGAGCCAAAAAAAAATATATCAAAAAAAAAAGAGTGCTAAAAAGAGTAATACCCAACTAGGTTGAAAACCCGAAAAGGGCGGCCTAGGTAAAAAACAGGGTTGCACCAAAAAAAAAACAAAAAAAAAACAAAAAAAAAAAAAAAAAAAAAACAAAATCGACCGGTCGAACTACGGAGACACAGAGCCCTTTGTCCGAAGGGAACGTAGGCGGCGGAAACGGTTCGGTCTAAAGCACAAATAAAAGTCATACTTTGACATCAATACATTGATCGAGACCATGAAAGCGTCTCGAAAAACTCTAAAGCAATTCAAATATTCATTACAAGTTAAAAACTTTTTGATGAGTCTAAGCCCGGTTCATTCCTACAAGCGGCAAGCTTTGCTAAAAGAAACTAAGATACATAATCAAACTAATGTGTACGCTACGACAAGAAAGGTATACTCGGAAACCTCAAGGTCACTCCAAGCCGCTCGTACTGGCCTCTCCCCTCTTCTTCCCCCTTCGAGTCTTCTTCTTCTGAACAGGAAAAATGTCGGTCTTCCTCCTACCAAGCTCTGGTATAGGAACAGGATCTATCAGACCAGCCTCTGTCAGGGCCTTGGTAGCCCTAGCGTCATCTCTCATCTTCTGTAGCCTAGCTGGTAGCATAGGAGTCCTCCTCTCCTGCCTCTTGACATAAGCTTCATAATCGGTCACCACATCTCCGCTCCTGTCATGAGGGTTGGCCCTCGCCTCGGCCCTCCTCCTCTCGGAAACTGTCAGGTCCTCCGCACCCACAATGGCCTCACGCCGTCTCAAAATAGCCATCTGAGTCTCTCCAAAATGCCTCTCGTACCAATCCAGGTACCAAGTGGTCAGGAACACAGGTCTCGGACGCCTGAGAATAACCCGAGGAGGAAAGACGTCATACCTCCATACTCGGAAAAGAAATGGAGACACCGAAGGATCATCCATAGAAGCGGAAGCCACCACCCTGGTGGCTATATCATCAAAGTCCTCCAAAGGAACCTGCTCCAGGCCGAACTGTCTCAGAACCAAAGACGGAATGTAAAAGCTGGACTGAGAAAGCCCCGGAAGCATAACCACGGGAGATCCGTCCTGAAGTACCCTCCGAGTCTCCACCTGCCAACAAGGCACTGACCATCTAATATCTTCTGTCTGGCGACCAGCCATCCAACGCTCCCATGAGCCCTGATCATCAAAATCTACAGCAACCCCTCTCCTGGCGAATGTCCAAGGCTTGATCATATCAGGAGTTTCCCGAAGAATCCCTAAGCGCTCCATCAGCCACAGAGTCAAGAGGAACGGGCTGCCCCCGTGCATATACCGTCTCCCAGTAGCCAGCCTAACGAGAGCATGAAAAGTCTCCCCCAGGATCAGAGGTAAAACATCTCTGCCCAAGCGACAATGAACGACTACATCCAGCAGAGACCGATGACAGATCCCAAAAGAATAGACCATGAACAAGGTCCCGAACATGCAAAGTGCAAAGGCATCCCAATAGGCATCGTCAAGCAAGCCTAAGCCCCTAAATCTATCAGGGAGACCGGAAATATCAAAGTGATCGGGACTACAGATCATACCTTGTGCTTCCTCCGGGGAAAGATGAAGAAGGTTGCACAACTTATCAACAAAAGAGGCCCCTCCGGGCAAAGGAACCGCAATCTCTTCCACCTCCGGACCGCCAAGAAAGGCCCGAAATTCTTCGACAGTCGGGACCATTTCATTGTAAGAAAGGCAAAAGACATGCCTTCTAGTATCCCAAAATGATGAAGAAGCTCTCAAGAGGTCGTAGTCCGGAACCAATTCTTTAAGGGACCATAAACACTTCACCTTGTACCTTTCTTCAAAAAAATGACCTCCTTTCATGCATAATCTCCCGAGACCACTCTTTAAACTTGGTGAAGAATTGCATTTGAGAATTTTGGGACAATTTGGGTGGATTTCTCATGCTCACAATTCTCTCCATGGTTTTTCTCTCCTTCTCCCCGAAAATGGCTGTTTGAACTGGTGGTTGAAGAAGGTGTTTGAATTTGAAATAAAGTGAGACCAGATCTGAAGCAAAATTAAAGGACAATGTCAGATGCAGGTCCTGTCCGCGCGGATATGTTTGTCCCCTAAAAAAAAAATCTTTGCAACAGTCCAAACTGCTGTACCAAAGGAATATTTTGTCCCAGCCAAAGCCTGTCCAAACCAATTCATACACCAAACATCTACACCTTTGCCAAAAAACCTAGGCTCATGCAACATTGCATTCATACAACATTGCATTCATACAGCATTGTATTAAAAAAAAACATAATAAAATAACAATAATCCTAGATTATTACATTCCAAAAAAAAAGAGAAAAGCAAAAAAAAAAAAAAAAAGTGCAATCGCAGTCTCAGAAATCAATTTCAAAAAATCAGTCTCGAAGGATCGTCAGTCAGAGTCCTCGGTGGCTGGGCCTCCCCCCGGTCCCTCTTGTGGCTCGGGCCCGCCTCCTCGGTAGCCATGAATGTCTCGGGCTCAGAATCATCGTCCTCGTCCCCGGAAGAAGGCTCGTCAGGACCAACCGGCACGCTCTGATAGGGCAAGCCAAGATCTGCAAAGAAATCATATCCGAAGGTGAAGGCGTCGAGACTCTGGACGTGCGAAGAAGATCCACCATCTTTGCCCGGACGTGTCCCTGCCCGTAAGTATCTCCGAGAATGACGTGGTCCGAAGGTAGTACCACGCGAGGATCAAGGAGAGGAGAAAGAGGAGTCTCGGAGGAAGTCTACTGAAGGAATAGGAAGCCTCCCGCTGACGGGCGCCGGGCGTGGTCGCCTCGCTCTAGCCCGAGGGGCTCCACAAGCCACCATCCTCCTGATGAATCTCTTAGCCCCGATCACCTGCGTCGTCAGCTTCTCCACGACCACCTCCGGAAACTGCACGAAAGAAAAAGCGTCAGAAACAGTTGAAGCAAAAAAAAATGATGACAAAAAAAAAAAGAAAAGACAGAAGCAAAAAAAGAGGTGGGAAGGAGAAGCCATACCTTCATACCCGGACGAGGCCGGAAAGCTCGTGGAAGCCGCTCAGGCTGAGGGATCTGCACCCTCAATCGGACCCCATCCTGGACATATGAAAAGTCCGTCCGAGGGTACCGCGGGACCCCTAACCCCTCTCTATCCAGAACCTGGGGCGTCCTCAGCCTCCTCAAGACAAATACTGGATACGGCTCGATCGCCACGAATGCCGAGAAGTGCTGGCCGCCCCGGTAATCATCCCAGGTCACAGATCTCTCACTAGGGTGCATCATGTCGGCGGGAGGCTCCACCGGTGTCATCAAAGGCGAATTCACGCCATGCTGGCGCGTCACCCTCTCCCCCAGATAATAGGCGTCGCAAGTCAAGCCCCTCAAAATCCTCCGCTGCACGGTCCAAATCTCAGCGCCCTTCAGCTGCGCCACATCGAAACGATCCCAGGGATAGAATATCATCTCCTCATCCGTCTCAGCCCTCGTCAAAGGAAGGCAATCCGAGTACCTGAGGGTCGTGCGCCCCCTAGAACCTTTCTTTTCTCGGGCATGCTTGGACCAGGAGCGCATGGCCGGATATGCCCCGATATACTCCGCCGGCTGCCGCCACATCGTGACGTGGAAGAACTCACAAAACCATGCCTGCGAAAGATAAAGTCGATTAAGTGCGGAAAAGAATGCGTGCTTAAAGGAAAAGGGAAAGCAAAAAAGAAAGCTTATACCTCCAGAGCAAACTCGAAGCAGTAGAAGGAGCTCACAGCCTACCGCTGTATCTATCAAGAGCAAAGTAAAGCTCTGCCAGCCCGACCTCTCCCCAAGAGACCTCTCCAGCCATCCCCACATCCTCCAAACTCCTCAGCAAAGCAAACACCGTCGTCCCCTCGTCGTGTCCAAAAAGAGTGCTCGAAAAAGCAAACCATAAAAAGGCCCTAGCAATCTGCTCAGCGCCTATCCTCTCATCCCCAGCCTCGTAGCTCCCGATGATCTCCACAATCTTCTCATAAACCACGGCATACTCCATCCCCATCCCCTTTTTGGGAATGGGGATAAAGCCCAGAAGAGCCTGCAGGTCCACGTCGTTGTAGCCGTCCCGCCACTCAATGTTGCATCCATTGAAGGACAGACCCGTGATCGCAGCGTAGTCGGAAGGCGTAACCGTAGCCTCGCCCCAGAAGAAGTGAAATGTGTGGGTCGCATCCCACCAATGATGTGCCAAAGCAAACATCAGGCCCTTGCTCTTAGGGAACTTAACCAACCCCCTCAAGCACTCAATGAACTCGTATAGCCCGGTCTCAACAACAATCTGTCTCGGACTCATCAAAGCTCCCCGGCCCGCAATCGGAAGCCGGTCCCACAGGTCAACTACAGACTCCACTGATCCTCGAGTCTTCATCTTATTCAGCTGCTCCGTCACGTAGTTGTTTCCGCCCTGCAATAAAAAAAAAGAGAAAATGTCAAAAAAAAAATTGCATTTGCACAAAAATAAAAGAAAGCATATACATGCATCATGCAACACAACGTTTTGAAGAAAATTCGGCAGCATAACGACATGCAATGAACCTAGCCCCATTTTTTTCTCGCACAAAAGAAGGCAGTTTTCAGCAAATCCCAATCAACATTTATTCATACAAAGAGTCGACGGAAGTAAAAACTCCGTCCCATTTTTCATAAAATAACATGCATCATGCGTACATTCATACACGGAGTCAATAAATCCGTTCCACTTTTTCACAAAAAAAAAAGCATGCACACATTCATGTCAACATTGCAACAAAAAAAAAGAAGTCCGTCCCAAATTCGGGAAATTGTTCATCATAGTCTCATATTTCAAAAAAAAAAATGGCGAAAATGCCAATTCTTTTCCCAAGCAAAATGCACATTTTGAGTTACCCATATACTCATGGCAAAATGCACAACATCAAAAATCCAATTTCAGTATCAAGAACACAATTTTTCGAAATTCAAGTCATAATTTTCGAATTTTTCATTGAAATTTTCGGATACAAAAAAATGGAAAAATGCCAATTCTTTTTTCAAACAAAATGCACATTTGGGTTACCCACAAATTCATTACAACATGCAAAGCATCAAAATCAAATTCCAAGCCCAAAAACATCACCATTTTCGAAAAAAAAAAATTCAAAATTCAATTTCAAGCAAGAAATCGACAAAGGGATCGAAAAGATTCAAAGTATACCGTGCGAAGACTCGGGTCAGTGGCCCAATGTTGCCACACATCGGGGTAATGCTCCTCCGCAATCGATTGCGAAATAGTATAATGTCTCCCCATTCGGACAAGCTCTAATCGTCTCTCGGCAACCGGACCGCGTCCTTGACCATGGATAGCAGCTTCCCCGTGTTCCATTGCTCAAAAAATCAAAGAAAACGGAAGATTTTCGAAGCTTTTCTTGGCCAAAAATGGCTTCCCCTCGGTTTCTCTCTCTTCTCTCTCGTAAACTGAAAAGAATTTGTGAGGAAGAAGAAGGGAGGGCGGCGCCTCATTTAAAACCTGTCCAGATTGCATTCCTCTCCGCGCGGACACGATTGAAGGGTCAAAATGACCCTTTTGCCCTTTAAAATTTCAGGACTCTGCAGTTTAGTCCCTTACTTAACAAGAGTTAACCAAAGTTAACCAAAGTTAACCCCCTTTCAAAGGAACCCTAACGGCAGTAAAACGTAAGACCGATTTCCCCGAGAAAGACAACGGAATCCCGTATCTTTCATCAAAATCATCAACGGCAGTAAAACGTAAGACCGATTTTCCCGACGAATACGTCTGATTTTTCCCCAGCAAAGGCTAACAAAATCCCCAGCAAAGTTAACGGAATCCCAAAAAGCCAACGGAATCTCGAGCAGATTTCGAACTACGAAAGGGCTTGATTCCCACTAGGGATACGTAGGTAGCCTATCTTTAGGTCCATCCCCTCGACCAAAACGGTCACCCTCTCCTTCGGCAGCAGACGAAGTCCACCGAAAGGCCATTTCAAATTAAGGTTCGAGGCACCTAAAAGGCCATTATCAAGGTCCGAGGCACCTAAAACGCCATCATCATCAAGGTCCGAGGCACCTAAAAAGCCATCATCATCCCGGTTTGAGGCACCTAAAATGCCATCATCGAGGTTTGAGGCACCTAAAATGCCATCATCGAGGTCTGAGGCACGTAAAACGCCATCATCAAGGTTCGAGGCACCTAAAACGCCATCTTCAAGGTCCGAGGCACCTAAAATGCCATCATCAAGGTTCGAGGCACCTAAAACGCCATCATCTCCAGGGTCAAAGACCCGAACTACGACCGGCTTGATTCCTCTTAAGGATACGTAGGTAGCCTATCATTAGGTTCAGCCATCCGACCAAAAATGGTCATTCCCAGCAGAGCGGATAGCCATCCGACCGAAAATGGTCATTCCTATCCCCAGCAGAGCGGATAGCCATCCGACCGAAAATGGTCATTCCTATCCCCAGCAGAGCGGATAGCCTTCCGACCGAAAATGGTCATCTCTTATCCCCAGCAGAGTTTCTTTCCAAAGAACCGATCGCGTAACTCGCTCATCAGGTTCAAGGCACCTAAAACGCCATCATCTCCAGGGTCAAAGACCCGAACTACGGCTGGCTTGATTCCTCTCAAGGATACGTAGGTAGCCTATTAAATAGGTTCAGCCATTCGATCACTTGATCATCCTGCCAAATATGGAGCCTTACTCTTATCGACGACCCCGCTTCCTTCGAAAGCGCCGTCGCCGAGGGGCTACTGTAAGTGCTCCAATTTGAGCTTGTTAGTATTTTCGTTAGAAAATTAACGAAAGTTATGACATTTCTAACAATTCCTAACATTCCTAACATTTCTAACCAAGCAAGGGCAAAGTGGGCATTGTTATTTAAGGATAAACCAAGAAAGGAATCCTAAAAAGCAAAAGAAATTAAAGAAAACCAAAAATAGAAACTCGGAACAAAAACTGGCTGTTTAATTTGATTTTTTTTTGAAAATATTCCTCTTGTCCAAAGCCTGAAGCAGCATTTAATGAACAGTGCACGCTGAAGGACATATCCGCGCGGACATGATTGCAATTTTCAGAGGGCTATAAATTGAGGCCTTCAGTCTCAAAAAAAGGGGAGATGAATATATTTTCTCAACTGCATCTTGGCGAAAATAGGGAGAAAACAGTGAGAATTCCATAGAATTGTCACCTTTTTCTCAACTATTCAACCAAAATCACACTCACTCAAACACTCTCATACTCAAGCTTCATACACCAATACAAGGAAGATAGGTATAACCTCCCTCTCCTCATCCTAAATCTCTCATCCATGCATGCATTTCCAAACTACAAAATGTAGTTTGTTCATCTTCTTGCCCTAGATCCAAGAAGATCACCATGGAAGTTCATCTCCATGGTTGATCTTCTACAAGGATCAACATTATTTTCAAAGTTTTCTTAATCTCTTGCAAAGAAAACACATTTTCAAAACCCTAAAAATCATTTTTCATACATCAAATCTTCATTTTCAAGGATAAAATTCCCCTTCCCAAGCAAATGAAGTGCTTAAGTCCTAATGTACCCCAAGGATGGTTTGATTAAGTAGATCACCACTAAAATGTCTAGTGACTACTAATCAAAACCTAGGGAAATGGGGACAAGCATGGATGCAAAACCCCCTTTAAAATCACATTTTCTTTCTTGAGAAGTTGCTGTCCAGTAGCAATTTTCCAAGACCCCAGTCCATTGTCTAAATTTTTGGACACAGATAAACTTGGAATTTGGTGTTGACTACAAAACACTTTTTATAGCCAACATCCAGAGCTTTCCAGACATATTTTTACTTTATTTTTTACGTGAGTAAAATTCCATTTTTCAAATTTTCTTTCAAAGGTTAGTTCATCAGTTTCTGGAAATCCAGATTTCATATCTGAGATTTATAGAAGGTTTTGACCCCTCAAATCTTCTCCAAAATGGAAAATTCTTTCGTAGAGATCTTATTTGAGGTGTCTGAAACAACTTTCATTCTCTGTGTTTCTCCAGATTATGAAGTTTTAAGGCCCTTGAATCCATTTAAAAATCAGGTGTCTACTGTCTTTTTTCATTCTGGCAGAAGTGTTTTCCAACTTCAAAAGGTCTTTTGAGTACCAAATCTCAACCCAAAAATCATCCAAAAAATCATGGGGTCAGTTTAAAGTCTTAAAAAAGAAATTCCATTTTTTACTTTTCTCAGTTTCAAATTATTTTGGCCAAAGCAACACACACACACACACACACAAACAAATGGTTTTTAGCTTGGAAGACTCGTTTTACGAGGCATTTCGGGTGCACACTAACGTCCTTCCCGGCATATAACGTGACCTCCGAACCCAAATCTCTAATCTCGGGCATTTTTCAAAGTTTTGGCCCTTAAAACAAAAACGGCGTGGCGACTCCGTCTTTTTCCGGTTTTATTTGATTTTCAAAGAAACGCAAAATCGAATTTTCCCGCGAAATTGGAAAACACATCGTTACAAAGGGGGATCCCAGAATTCATTATCTGCAGAGTTCCATCATCTTAAGGCCTCCCTTAAGATGTAGAACTCGAATCCGTATTTTATTTTAAATAATTGATTGTTATTTATAAACTGCGTGTGATTGGGTTTTATTTTATTAAAGTCCGGTCCATTGGGGATTCGGGAGTTGTAATTAATTTAATCGTCTCTCTCTCTCTCTTTCATTATTTGAAACTACGATGGCCTGAGTCTTCCTAATTTGGAAGAAACGTAGGCAACCATTTGGTGCGGCCACTATTTGTTTTTCTTTTATTTTTCAAAAAAAAATCTCTAATTTTATCTATCACCTAGATTGACTATCACACACGCGCACTCATGATATATCTGTCATTGCACTACATGCCCTCTATAAACCCGGGACCCACACTAAAGACGGATGACGGTAAACACCTAGTCGCCGGTCTCTCCGAAGTTGGATCATCCTACTCCGCGTGTTCAATCCATCTAGATTGTCATATCGCGGGGAGCCTAACCTTCCAACTCTGCATTGCCACATATCATGTAGATTATCTTTTTAGGATCACTCCGTGACCGGTCCGTTTGACTCGGTGATCTTTTCTTGTTTTTGACCAAAATAAAGCCATGTAAAATTGACAATAAAGAAGGACTCGGAATAGTCCCTTCGGAAAAGTCCCTTCGGAAAATGTCCCTTCGGAATGACCCTTTCGGAAGTCCCTTCAAAAAGAAAAAAAATCCTTCAAAACAATCTTACATGGCTTTGTTTTACAAAAATAGGACTGATTGTTAAGTCGTTAGGTTCTGATAAAGGCCTTAGAAACCCCTCAAAACGGATTCTCCATTCCGACCAAAAATTAGGTCTAATAAAAATCGACTTTCCGTGTGATTGTCTCGTGCGTGACTACATGTCCCGCGCGAGATAATGCCCCTGTTTGCTGTGTTTGATCCTGAACCGTTTAAGCCTTCTTCCGACTCGTTGGGGCTAGATTTGATCATGACACCATATCTGCGTCTCTTCTGTCAGTTTTCCGAAGCTACTCAACCTCAAGACTCCCAACACAATGTCTACGAAAAAGTACTTTGTCACTAAGAAAGACCTCGAAGAGGAAGATTTGCGGAAGATGACCAAGTCTCTTGTCACTGAAATGGAGCATGTTGAAGGTTGGAGGGAAGCCTTCGATTTACCTTCCACCCGCATTGCTAAGGATTTCCGGAAGATGGAAAGTGACTCCGACAGCGGGCCATCATCCGTGCAAGAAGAGTTAAGTGGCATCAAGGCTCAACTCGCCAAAGCTCTGCAACATATTGACAATAGCAATGAATGGCGTAACTTGGAAGAATCCATTCAAGCTGAGAAGACAAAGATACTAATTGAAGAACTCGAAGAGGTCAAAAGCGAACTCGAGGCTATGACCCAAAGAACAAATGGAAGCAGAATATCAGTCTCGTCACAACGTCTTTGTGCAACACTACGAGAACCATATTCGAGACCTCCATAATCATATGGATAAGCGAAGGAAGGGTAGGATTTTCACTGACATTGGAAGGATCTCTCTCGGTCATCTCTTCAAAAGTCTTCACAAGGATGGAATGATGAACCCAATGGAAGGCTACCAACCCAAGAAGGAAGGTCGAGCTCCACACCTCTACTGCTACTACCATCAATGCTATGGCCACCATACCGATGATTGTTTCAACCTGAAGAATGCAGTCCAAGACTTAATTGACAACGACACCATCAAACTTGCTCCTAGTGGAGGTGCCCTTGGTTGGATTAAGAAATGAAAGCTTCCTTTTCTTTTTCAGTTATTTACTTTTATTTGCAAAAAGAAACGATTGGTAATCTAGTCTAGTTTGGGTACTACTTGCCTAAAATCCTCATTTGTGGGCAAGAGTATCAAGTTTACTTTTCAATAATAGTTAACCAGTATTTTCCATTTCAATTCTGATTACTCATTTCAATCAAGAAAGAAAGCATCATGAATGTAATAGAAACTTGCAACGAAAACGATTACTCCAAAGCACTTCGGTTTTCTGGAAACTTTCCTGTTTGGAGAATGATGCAAGCAAAAGGATACTTTCCTGGCTTGGGACTTGGAAAACACTTGCAAGGGATAACGGAACCACCACCGGTTCCCCCACCACACATGAAGCATGGCCTAGGGTACATCATTTACATCCACGATGGAGATGACGAAGAAGAGTGGGACTTCACTCAAGTCAAGTGGGAAGGAACCGCGTACAAGGGCCACAATGACCCAAAGGTCAAAAATTGCAATCTCGATCCGTATCGAAAGAAACTCAATGGTTACTTCGTCCGGGAAGGGGAAAGCATCCCATACTTTATCTTTTTCAGAACCATGGACTGACGATAAAGGAAAACGCCAACCAGGCTTTGAAATCTTCAGCGATTGCGATGCTTCACTAGAAGGAACAGAACCCGTCCCACTAATCCCTAAAGATTTGTGGGGCACAAAGGCAGAAATGACCAGCAAATGGGACTTTGTGTTGGGAGAAGACATGATGCGACAGTTTGAAGACATGTGCCGGTTAGAAGACAGCCAGATCCATGCAATCTCCAAGGGTGACACTCCAACTATTGATTACACAAAGTTAATACAGAAATGTGATGAGCCAATTCTAATTGGCACGTCACTGGAGGACCAGTTGTTGATGAGGACTTCATGATCAAAGAGCTTGGTTGCACTCCCCATCCCCGCAGGAAGATAGGCCCTGTAACTTTCACATTAGAATCAGGCTCCACCTCTGATGAACTCACTCAAGAGGAAATCGAGGCGGTGGTTGAACATGTATTTCCTTACTTCCTTAATGAAAACTTTGATCTTTCCGAGTACCCTGAGATTGCTAACATCGTAACTGATGAATTAACTAATAATAATCAATATAACGAACAAGTTAATAACGAATCATACGATGAGATAGATCAAGAAAACGAACAAATTTTAAGAGAATTAGCAAAGCAAGTAGGTCGTTGTGGAAAGAATGGCCCCGTTGACAACGAGGAAATGCAAACGGTTAATCTCGGGACAGTAGAAGACTCCAGAGAAACAAAGATCGGCAGCTTCTTCAAGGGGGAAGACAGAGAAACCTTGACGCAGTTCCTCAGAGAATATGTCGACGTCTTCGCTTGGTCCTACAAAGATATGCCTGGGTTAAATCAGTCGATTGTAGAACACAAAATACCGTTACTACCCAACGCCAAGCCAGTCAAACAGGATGGGTGGGGAAGTTAAGTTGGTGCAACAATTTTAGGATATCTCGTTCCACTATCTTTCTAGAGACAAAAACCGGTTTGCAGATGCATTGGCTACACTCGCCTCCTTGGTCGAAATCCCGGCAGGAAAGGCAGTCAAACCCTTCAAAATAACCCGGCGCGCAACTCCTGCCTACTGCGTCGTTATAGATCTCCATGACTGCAAAGACAAATGGTCACCCGAATGTGCCACCGTTGAGGAGTTCGAAAAGAAACCGTGGTACCATGGCATTTGGCATTTCATCCTAGATGGAACCATCCCGCCTGAGGCGGACTAAAAGAATCAGATTGCCCTTAAAAGACTGGCAGCTAACTACGTTATCATTGCTGGCCGTCTATTCAAGAAACACTCCCAAGGAAACCTCCTTTGTGCCACCGAAGAAGAGGCCCAAGAAATAATGGACCATGTTCTTCAAGGTATATGTGGAACCCACATGAGCGGAAACATGCTCGCCAAAAAGATCATCAGACAAGGGTACTTTTGGCTGACCATGGAAGCCGACTGTACCAGAATGGTCAAGAAATGCAATAAGTGTCAGATACACACCAACCTTCAGCACGCACCGCCTTCCTTACTATACCATATAACGTCTCCTTGGCCGTTCTCAACATGGGGGATAGATGTGATTGGAAAGTTCACACCCGCAGGAGCCAATGGACACTGCTTCGTCCTAGTAGCCATCCACTATTTCACTAAATGGATCGAGGCCGCCTCCTACAATGTTTTGAATGCCAGAAAGGTAGCAGAATTCATCAAGCACAACATCATCTGCCGATATGGGGTCCCGCAAGAGATGATATCCGATAATGGCTGGCACTTCGAGAAAGAAACCGATCGCCTTCTAACAGAGTACAAAATCATAAGGCATAAGTCATCTCCTTACAGGCCTCAGACGAATGGAGCAGTTGAAGCCGCAAACAAGACAATTGAAACCATCGTTAGAAAAATGGCAATCACTGGGAAAGACTGGCCCGACAAGCTACCCTTCGCACTCTGGGGATACCGCACCTCAGTCCGAACAGCCACAGGGGAGACCCCCTACGCCCTCACATTCGGGATGGAGGCTGTCCTACCGATAGAATTGGAAATACCATCACTAAGGGTTCTCCTAGAAAACCAAGTGAATGAAGTCGACTGGCTAGAAAGCAGATACTAATAGTTAGCCTTGCTAGATGAAAGGAGGCTGAAAGCAGCCGAGCACACTTAAGCCTACCAAAGAAGAATGGCAAGAGCTTTCAACAAAAAGGTCAAGACAAGGAATATCACAGTAGGAGACCTGGTTCTCCATGAGCATCGTCCTGGACCTTTCAACCCGCTAGGAAAGTGGGGACCAAGATGGATAGAACCCTACATTGTGAAGAAGATATTCTCTGGGGGAGCCTTTCAGCTGGTGGACCTAGACGGAGATCAGCTACCGAAGCCAGTCAACATGGACAAACTCAAGAAATACATCACGTGACTTGGCCTCTTAAAAAGAAAAAATGCTCGCTAGGTTGAAAATCCCGAAGGGGACGACCTAGGCAAAAATTAGAGCTTGCACAAGAAAAGAAGCCGGCTAGATTGAAAAACCCGAAAGGTGATAAGTGACTATTATATAGTCATTTATCCTAGGTTTTATATACTTTTACATGGATAAAATATCATTTCTCATTGCATTTTTAGTACTTTTTACTTACTTTTTCTATTTTATTAGATTTTACGCTTTTGGTATGTTTTATACATTTTAGACAGGTTTTTAGAGTCTTTCTATGATCAAAAAGATACTTGGACACTTTGATCCAAAAGGATGGAGGAGCACCAAGCAAATTGAACACACAAGCTGAAATCCAGGAGGAGCGGCCGTGCAGCAAAGTTTGGAGTGGCCGTGCATTATAGGCCATGACAGGCCATCTTTGGCCCCAAAACTTGGATTGGCCGAGCCATGACCTGGCCTGGTGTAAGTGCTCCAATTTGAGTCATTAGTATTTTCGTTAGAAATTTAACGAAAGTTTTAACATTCCTAACATTTCTAACTATTCCTAACTTTTCTAACAAAGTAAGGGTAAAGTAGGCATTGCTATTTAAAGATAAGCCAAGAAAAGAATCTCAAAAAGAAATGAAATTGGAAAAATCCTAATCTGGTAAGCTGAAAAACAGCAACCAGTTTGAATTTTCTGGAAATATTCCTTGTGTCCAAAGCCTGGAGCTGCATTTAATGAACAGTGCACGCTTCCACTCATGTCCGCGCGGATGACTATGGCAATTTCAGAGGGCTATAAATTGAGGCCTTCAGTCACAGAAAAAAGGGGGACACAACACATTTCACAACTGCACCTTGGCGAAAATAGGGAGAAAACAGTGAGAATTCTCTAGAATTGTCACCTTTTTCTCTTAATTATTTTCCCAAATCCCACTCACTCTCAAATTCAAACACTCACATATTCAAGCCTCATACACAAACA
The DNA here is from genome assembly GCA_022495995.1 of Adenophora triphylla var. japonica. Classification (NCBI taxonomy): domain Eukaryota; kingdom Viridiplantae; phylum Streptophyta; class Magnoliopsida; order Asterales; family Campanulaceae; genus Adenophora; species Adenophora triphylla. Next base: position 431,626 of record JAFEMH010000340.1, read on the forward strand.
CAAGGAAGATAGGTATAACCTCCCTCTCCTTACCCTAAATCTCTCTCATCCATGCATGCATTTTCAAACTCCAAAATGTAGTTTGTTCATCTTCTTGCCCTAGATCCAAGAAGATCACCATGGAAGTTCATCTCCATGGTTGATCTTCTACAAGGATTAACATTATCTTCAAAGTGTTCTGATTTACTTGCAAATGCATTTTCAAAACCCTAAAAACCATTTTCATACACCAAATCTTCATTTTCAAGGATAAAATCCCCCCTTCCCAAGCAAATGAAATGCTTAAGTCCTAATGTACCCCAAGGATGGTTTGATATAGTAGATCACCACTAAAATGTCTAGTGACTACTAATCAAAACCTAGGGAAATGGGGACAAGCATGGATGCAAAACCCCCCTTAAAATCATGTTTTTCTTCTTAAGAAAGTTGCTGTCCAGTAGCAATTTTCTAAGACCTCTGTCCATGGTCTAATTTTTTGGACACAGATAAACTTGGAATTTGGTGTTGACTACAAAACACTTTTTGTAGCCAACATTCAGAGATTTCCAGAAATATTTTTATTTCATTTTTTGCGTGAGTAAAACTCCCTTTTTCAAATTTTTCTTTTAAAGATCAGTTCATCAGTCTCTGGAAATCCAGATTTCACATCTGAGATTTCCAGAAGGTTTTGGTCCCTCAAATCATCTCCAAAATGGAAAATTCTTTCACATAAATCTTATTTAAGGTGTCTGAAACAACTTTCATCCTCTGAGTTTCCCCAGATTCTGGAGTTTTTAGCCCTTAAGTCCATTTCAAAGTCAAGTGTCCACTGCCTTTCTCATTCTGGCATAATTGAGTTTTAACTTCAAAAAATATTTTGAGTACCAAAACTCAACCCAAAAATCATACCAAAAATCATGGGACTTTTCCAAAGTCTAATAAAGAATTCCCAATTTTTTCTTTTCTCAGTTTCAATTTATTTTGGCCAAAGTAACACACACACACACACACAAATGGTTTTTAATGCTTGGAAGACTCGTCTTACGAGGCATTCCGGGTGAACACTAACGTTCTTCCCGGCGTGTAACGTGACCTCCGAACCCAAATCTCTCATTTTGGGTATTTTTCAAAGTTTTGGCCCTTAAAACAAAAATGGCGTGGCGACTCCGTTTTCCGGTTTTATTTGGTTTTCAAAGAAACGAAAAATCGAATTTTTCCGCGAATGGCAACATCATCACAGTGGCGACTCCGCTGGGGACGAGAGTGAGCTTTATAAAAAAAAATGATATTTGGTATATTGGTGGAAACCATTAAACTTCCCGTTATCGCCTCCTAACACGAGTCGGGGATAAAATTGTGGTTTAACAATCCCACGTACCGGTATCATTGTTTTCAAAAAAAAAAAAAAAACTTTTGAGGGTCAAGCTTCCGTCCCGGCATAAAAAAAATCATTTGTTGTGTGTGTGTTGATTTTTGCACATTTCGTGTTGCTTTGGCCGCCTCGGAAAAAGTCAAAATTTTGACTGTCGGAATCATGTCCCTAACTGTTTGAATTTTGAATTATGTGCTTATGTGTTCATTTGCTTTCAAAAAAAATTTTTTTAAAAAAAAGAGAATTTCAAAAAAAGGAAATAAAAGAAAAAGATTTTCAAAAAAAAAGGGATTTATCAAAAAAAAAAAAAAGAAAATTTTCAAAAAAAAAAATCATCATGCATCATACTTTTTAAGACACATGAAAAATTTCTATTTTACTCAGAAAAAGAAGATAGACTGCTTGCACACTACGCACACGTGACCCTACAATGCACACTACGTCCCTAACCCGGGTAAATCCCTGTCGCGGCCCGTTTGATCTTATTACGCCTCTCGGTGCAAGCACGGGACTACCCAAACATCCCATGGAGCCTCGTGTCGACCATGCACTTGTCCGTGACACACTTTGTCCTAGACCCGGTTGGTTTTTAGTCTGGTCTGTGTCATGCCCTGTCTGTGTATAGACCTTTCCTTTCAAGCCTTAGTCGGCATACCAAGTCAATATCTTTCGGGGACCCTAATCGCCGAAGTTGCCGGTTTTCCGTCACGGACTTTGACCGAGATATTGACTGGCACCTTGACTTTGACTCTGACTGGCACAAATTCTACACTGACTCCCAGCATGACACTGAGTCATCAAGAATTAACGATTATTCCATGCCTAATTACGGCCTAATTGACAACAAGTCAAGATCAATCATGGACATTTATCAGTCCAAATCATGCCGGCTTTTTGTCGAGCTCTCGGACAAGATCTTGACTTTGACGTCAGCTTTGTCCGTAATTTACATCGAATGCTAATTTCTTTCGGTCGGTGGGACCCGCTTGCCCTATAGGACCCTCGCCCGGGGCTGTCCACCCTGGGAGGTCGAAATACAGGTGGAATACGAGGGGCTTATAGACGTAGTGACGGGGCCCACTGATCCAGGATCCAGAGTAGTTTGCGAAAAAGAAGAGCAATCTTTTCCAACCGATTAGGTTAATAAAACATGTTTTAAGTAAACAAGAACAAATAACTGCATGTTGCATGAGCCCTAAGCCCAAACACTTACCCTCCTTCCTTCCCAGACATCTGAACCCTCGTGTCTTTCCCCCCGCAGCTCCTCACAAAGGTTGGTTCCGGACACCGGGTCACCGTTTGATCAGTTGGGAAGAGTCAAGCGCATCGTCAGCTTCGCCGTTTGTTCCGACTCCGGGTTTCAGAATGTCTGCATCAGCTGGTAATGATGGGGACAACGTCACTCCGCCTCCCGGGACCCCTCGCATGCAATGGCCAGTGGAATCGGTTAGCGACGTATGAGGTTACGACAGGAAGCACAGCTGAATAGCCTTATGGAGGCTATCAAAAGCCATGGTTTGGCCGCCAGCCTCAATCCCGATGGCACCTTCACCGTTGAAGAAGAAGAGGATGCCAATCCCACTCTCAGTCACCCTGATTACTCCAGGATGCCACCACCCACCTCCTATGGTACCACTACCAGAACCCATGCTCCTCGATCTTCAGGTCGGCTAGCTCCTCAGCTTCAGACCACTGGATCCATGCAGCCCGACGACATAAATCAGTTCGCAGTTCCTCAGTGGGGGCAAAATTAGTACGGAATGTCTTCTCATGGTTGGGGTTACCTCGGAATGCCACAGCTAATTGGGATCCCGCCTCAGTTTGGAACCGATCAATCCGGGCCTTCGCAGCAACAGTTCAAAGGGCCACAGCAACAGTTCGACATGCCTCAACAGCCGTCAGGAGCCCCTCCTCAGAATGATGCTAGCTCAGTTGCTCCTCACACAGCTTTCACAAACCCATTTCTCACTCAGGGTTCGATGGGTTATCAAACCTCCATCCCAGTTTCATCAGAATCACCAGGACCGCAGTACCCCCCGAGTTATACACCATCGCCTCAGCCAGCCATGCAATTCAACAATCAAGGACAACAGCCCGTACCTAAGCCTACTTATGGGTCCCACTCCGGAAATCCAAGCTACCCAGCTACATCAGGACTACCTCCACCGACTTTGCCAGTTGAAAATCAACAGCAGGCCGCAAGGTTCTATCCCTTCGCCCAGGCTCCTACTCATGCTCCCCCGGGAAATTTGGGCCAAGGACAGGTTTCCACCTACGTCCCCGGATCGGTCGTTCCCTCCACCAGTCTGCCGCCAGTGGTAGCTCCTCTCTCTAGCTCAGTCACTGGTTTGAACGCCATGGTTCCACCACAAGATCCTCATCTCGGCACAGTTCATGGAACAACATAAGGAAATGAAAGCGCAGATTGCCGAATTGACCGCTAAGAAGTTCGCCTTCCGGCCTACGGACACGGACTCCATCGTTCCCGCCTCACAAATTTGTTATGCCGAATCTGGACCTCTTTGATGGTACCGCATGCCCGAAAACTCATGCGGACACGTATACCTTGGCGATGAAGGCCAAAGGGTGTACTAATCAGCTTGGTGACTATTTCGATCCGTCTTTGAAATCCAGTGCCTTAAAATGGTTCTTCCGCTTAAAACCCGATGCCAGGGCTATATGGGACCAGATTACTAATGCCTTCACAGAAAAGTACAAAGCTAACTTGGAATGGGAAACAAATAGAGTTGATCTGCAGACAACAGTGCAGCGTCCCGACGAGAATGTTGGGGACTTCTACAAGCGGTGGAATCTGAAACTCAGTGAAATGGCCATCCCTCCTTCTGAAGAGGAACAACTGGATATCTTTCAGTCATTCCTGAAACCACATCTGAGAGCCTCCCTCAGTCACTTCCCGTACTCAGACTTACGAGCCATGGTTAACTCCGCAGCTAAGTTTGAAAAGGCTTACAATCGGCAAATTTCTTTGCACACCTTCGAGATATCGGGCTCCTCCTTCAAACACCGCCCCTGCTCCTGCTAAAGGCAAAGAGGTGATTAACTACGCAGGACAGGAATGTAATAACAAAACTTCTTTTCCTCCCAGAAAAACAGCCGAGCCCAGGCCACGGGTCATGAACCTCGAAAACTTTGGAATGCCTCTGAACGACATCTTTAGGTGACTGGTGAAAGAAGGCTTGCTGCGTCCATTGGAGAATTTCCAACCCAGGAATCCGAATGCTCCCGTCGATACTTCAAAGTATTGCGCTTTTCATCAAGCCCATGGACATCTAACAGATAACTGCTTTACTCTGAAAAAGGCAATCCAGGGACTGATAGAGCAAGGAAAGTTGGAAGGCCCCGAGGGGCCTAATAAAGTCAAAAATCCTCTGCCAAGGAACCATAATCAGGGGAATATGATTGAATGCGGAGAACCTTCGCATGCCCAGGAAGATGCTGATGAAGGTCCCCAAATACCCATGGCCAACCTTGTCGAAGATCCTGAATTCGGATTCCCCATCAACCTTGAGGACGATGAGCAAGTCAGCCCACCTTGGTCTCATGTCAGAGATTTCCTGCAAGAATACGAGGCCCGCTATTTCTCAGATGAGGAGAAAGCCGATACTAAAGAACTGGGGTTGTTCCAGTCAAAACATGAGAAAACCATTTACACAAGATGGTTAGAACAATCGAGAAGAATCGAGCAAGAAAGCTTCAGACGGGCGCCTGTACTGGGGCTTATCAGCAAAGAGGCCGTAGAGCATCTGGAGCTAGTATACTTTTGCAAATTGGTTTTGGGAGAGGCTGAATATGATCCCGAGAACAGCGAAGAATCAGAGGAGGAGGATTCCTTCTATATCCTGCCGGGAGTCAAATACGTGCCACCCCCTCTCACTCTTCCCCCGCAGTTTCTGGGAGGAGAAGCTGAGTCACAATTACCACTTCCGAGAATGGGAGCATATGACAATTTCTGTGGTTGCACGCACCCATATTCCCTTAACGGGTTTTATCAGCGTTCCCTCTCAGCCGAAATCCCGGTAGTATGGGAAGATGATTCCAATGACAGCGATGACGATGATGATGACGAGAGCGAAGAGTCAACTGAGGCCCCAGATCCGGAATCAATCTGGAACAATCAGGCCGGAAATGATACCATGGGAGCCAGACACAATGGGTTGTTGTCAGCAAGCGACGATGAAGAACCACCGGAAAATACAAGTCAAATGCCAATAGGGACGGGCCCCCAAGAACTGTACCTCGTAAGATGCACCTGCGGTCAGTGTTCGGATACTTCAGAGGATGAGGGACAACAAAGCCCGCGCCCAAATCTGTACACATCCGAAATCCTAGAACACAATGTCTCTTATAAGAACCTAGCCGGTGAATGGAGACGGTTCATTGAAGCATTGGTCGAGAATGGAGGGTTTCAACGACCAGAAGATGAGGAATTCGTGAACGTCATCAGATCTTTTTCTTCTTTCCCGAGAACGGATGGCATAACAACCGTGAGGGTCACAACCGGCCGCTTGAGTACGCCGAGTGCACTCGCAATCACCGAAAAGGGTTATTGATCTAAACGTCTCCCCAGTGGCTTTCATACCTATGGATCCACATGACGCCTTCCTAATTGCTCCAGTGCCTGACAGTGGACCCCGGGTGCTCCTTATTTGGACCCAAATCTATCGAGCCGCTACATCGAACTACGAGGGGGAACGTTGCCTATCCTTTACCTGTGGCTGCCCTACTTGCAAGGGTGAAAGAAAGAAGATGTATGATGAGATGGAGGCTGATAGCCATAAGACCGAAGACACTTCGGAAGACGAATATGAAACCGAGGACATGAAGGCCATTTCCTGGGTCTGAACAGGTGGATGTCTTAGAATTCAACACTGCCTACCATGCTTTGGGGAAAGGGTTTTCAGGCATCCGATCCAGGCTGATAGTTGAAGATCTGATAGAGAGAGGGAAACTAATTCCCATCCGCCCAAATGAGAAAATAACCATGGTCAGATCAAATCCACCCCTAACAAAGTAACACTCCTTGTCGTGGTTACCCAAGAAGAGGTCACCTTCCCGAATGTATGTCGGCTCTCGAGAAGTCCTGAAACCGGCATGATACCGGATGCGCCTCCCACACGTAATGCTATAATCATTTCCAGCTCGAGTACTACAGTAAAGGAACCAGAAGGGCTGCACTATACCGGGATGAGATCGAAAAGCCGCCGAGCCTCGACAATAGCGACTCTTGTTGTATGATAACTATGAGCAAGGCAAAGCTATGGGAGCGAATCGGAGGACGCCCTAGCTCCGTGGGCCATCCAGGGGCAACAACACAACCCCTGACTCAAAAGCCTCGTAACTTGGGAAGCAGCTATAAGGGCCGCCTAGGAAGGAGCCATACAGCTCAAGCTCGGCCCCTCACGTTGCTAGACTCGTCGTAACCAGCGGTGCCGATAGCCAAAAAGGCTCCCCCGTTGACCTTAGCAGCATTGAAGAAATCTAGTCAAGAAGCAACTGATGAGGAAGTTAACCTGTTGACCCGATCCGGGCAAATCTTCCAAGGGAATCCCAAGACAGATAAGAAGGTAGCAGATCAAGCATCCGGAGAAAACCATAATCCCGGTGTCAAGACAGCCGAAGCTCCTAACCCTGGGAAAGAAGACCCCGTACTCACCCAGTTGAAGCAAACACAGGCCAACATCTCTCTTTGGTCCCTGCTCACCTCATCCTATCCCCACAAGCTAAAGCTGGAAGAAAGCCTGGCTCGCACTCTAGTGCCTATCGATGCTACTCCCGATGATGTGGTGCAATTAATTGGAAACATCCACTATGGAAACATAATCACTTTCACAGATCTCGATCTCCCTCAATTCGGGGCCGATCATAACGAGCCTCTCTTCATCACAGTCCAATTGGATGAACGACGCCTCCCTCGGGTCCTGGTTGACAATGGGTCCGGAATGAATATTCTTCCGGCAAAAATCATGAGCCTGCTGTTAGTACCCGGTCCGAAAAAAAGGAACTGAAGTGCATTCGGGAAAATCGGGGACTAAACTGGCATTAAGGAACCTCTGAGGACCTCTCAGTCATTTATGAGTTTCAATAGGCTCAAGTAATTTTTCCCCGAAATCCCTTATTTGTAGTTTCCCGATAGACCAAATGTCAGCTAAAACTTCCGAAGGCCATAACTTTCTCATACGAACTCCGTTTTGGGCCCACCGCATATCAAATCGAACGCGAGAACAAGATCTACGCAAAGGTTTATTAGACCCTTCTTTTAAAGTGCCGATCGACCCTTTTTAAAAGGGCCGATCGACCCTTCTTTTAAAGTGCCGATCGACCCTTATTTTTAGGGCCGATCGACCCTTTATTTTGTGCCGATCGAACCTTATTTTTAGGGCCGATCGACCCTTTATTTTGTGCCGATCGAACCTTATTTTTAGGGCCGATCGACCCTTTATTTCGGTCCAGCCCAATTACCGAAACACTATAAATAGGGGTGCCCGGCTCCCATATTCAACACACAAATTCTCCGGGAGAAGCGAGCTACACTTGCTTTAACCCTCAGTTCTTCTTTTTCCTCTCGAATCGCCAAGATTCGACCCCCAAGTCTTGCTACAATTGGTAAGACTCTCTTTTTAATATTCTTGTTCTTTATTATTGTTTGCATGCTTAATATATTTTAATTGCTTTATCTCTTGCTTATGCCATATATGCTAGATTTAGGGTTGTTTTAATATATTTAATTGTTCATAGCCGAGGATGATCTAAGGTTTCGCCCTAAGAAACCCAATGGATCTAGGAACTATTTCTTTCCTTCCACCTTAGTTATAATTATCCCATGATCAACAATTCCCCAAGGATGAACGTTGATTAGTGCACCTTCCGAGGGCCTAACTCAAAGGTTCTAGGGTGTGATCATCAATAAATTCTTTCTCTCCCTCCTCCTTATGCATGATCCCGTTTCTTCTATCTATTCCCGTAAACACCGCACACAACCAACACCCCATATGCTAGAAAGACCGATCCGTCGGGCAATAGGAGTGATAGCGTTTCTTCTTCTGTTGTAACTTGACCCCCGAACCCAATTAACTGTTTAGCCTTTTTTCAAAGCTTTGGGCTATATCAAAGTGGCGTGGCGACTCTCAAAATTTAAATTAATATTTTAATATGGTTTAAATCGAGTGTCACTAAATGAATATCCTATTTCGATCCGACTTTATATAATTAATTATTTCAAACTTCCGAATGCGCGTTGCATCGGGACGGGGTATTCACAGTGGCGACTCTGCTGGGGACTGTTTTGAAATTTTTTTTCAAACTAAGTGGGTCAGACTTTCGTTTTCCTTTGTGGTGTTGTATTTTGCTTTCTTTTTATTTTCTTTACTCTTAACTGTTGCATTGCATGCATGCATTTCATGTAAATAAAAAAAAATCTTTCTCTTTTTTCCTTAAAAAAGGAATTAGATTTTTTACCTCACACTACCACTAGAGTCCGTGTCACACTGCACAGACACCCTTAACCCTTCGGAGAAGCCAAAGTGCGGGAAGTGTGGTGATCATGTCGCCTCCCTTCCGAGTCTCACTTGGCCATCCACTCATCAGTGCGCTTCGGCTGCACGGTGGGAGCCTGAAATCTAACCCTTGTGTCACCCACTTTGCTAGGAATACACTCCCTGTGACCGGTTGGTTTGACTAGCTTTTTCATGTAGACAATTAATAAGGTCTTTATGTTGAGTCACTACGAATCAGTGATAAGTCAAGATCTATAGAGAGAAAAGAGCACAAAAAATTTGATTTCCTTTTAAAGGATGTGCCATGTAAGGTCGAGTGCTTGTTAAAAGATCTTGTCTTATCATAGGTCTGTAGTACTTCCCATAAATATCATCTTAAATGTCTATATGAGACGGTTAGTCGTTAGGATCCACCACTTTAGGACCTTTAGTTAATTGCGAAAAAGGGGTATCCCTTCCAACCAAGAGTAGGTTCTAAAAAAAAAAATAAAGGGCTTTTTTTTGTAAATAAAATGCTTAATCACTCTTCATTTTTAGGACCTTCCGAGGTCCGCTCCTCATTTTTAGGACCTGCCGAGGTCCGCTCCTCTTTTTTAGGACCTTCCGAGGTCCGCTCCTCATTTTTAGGACCCTCCGAGGTCCACTCTTCATTTCTAGGACCTTCCGAGGTCCACTCTTCATTTTTAGGACCCTCCGAGGTCCGCTCCTCATTTTTTAGGACCCCCCGAGGTCCGCTCCTCATTTTTTGGACCTTCCGAGGTCCGCTCCTCATTTTTTGGACCTTCCGAGGTCCGCTCCTCATTTTTTGGACCTTCCGAGGTCCGCTCCTCATTTTTTGGACCTTCCGAGGTCCGCTCCTCATTTTTTGGACCTTCCGAGGTCCACTCTTCATTTTTAGGACCCTCCGAGGTCCGCTCCTCATTTTTTAGGACCCTCCGAGGTCCGCTCCTCATTTTTTGGACCTTCCGAGGTCGGCTCCTCATTTTTTGGACCTTCCGAGGTCCGCTCCTCATTTTTTGGACCTTCCGAGGTCCGCTCCTCATTTTTAGGACCTTCCGAGGTCCACTCCTCCTTTCTAGGACCTTTCGAGGTCCACTCTTCATTTTTAGGACCTTTCGAGGTCCACTCCTCATTTCTAGGACCCTCCGAGGTCCACTCCTCATTTCTAGGACCCTCCGAGGTCCATTCCTCATTTTTAGGACCTTCCGAGGTCCACCCTTCATGTTTAGGACCTTCCGAGGTCCGCTCCTCATTTTTTGGACCTTCCGAGGTCCGCTCCTCATTTTTAGGACTTTCCGAGGTCCACTCCTCCTTTCTAGGACCTTCCGAGGTCCACTCTTCATTTTTAGGACCTTTCGAGGTCCACTCCTCATTTCTAGGACCCTCCGAGGTCCACTCCTCATTTCTAGGACCCTCCGAGGTCCACTCCTCATTTTTAGGACCTTCCGAAGTCCACCCTTCATTTTTAGGACCTTCCGAGGTCCGCTCCTCATTTCTAGGACCCTCCGAGGTCCGCTCTTCATTTTTAGGACTTTCCGAGGTCCACTCCTCCTTTCTAGGACCTTCCGAGGTCCACTCTTCATTTTTAGGACCTTTCGAGGTCCACTCCTCATTTCTAGGACCCTCCGAGGTCCACTCCTCATTTCTAGGACCCTCCGAGGTCCACTCCTCATTTTTAGGACCTTCCGAGGTCCACCCTTCATTTTTAGGACCTTCCGAGGTCCGCTCCTCATTTCTAGGACCCTCCGAGGTCCGCTCTTCATTTTTAGGACCTTCCGAGGTCCACTCCTCATTCTAGGACCCTCCAAGGTCCGCTCCTTATTTCTAGGACTCTCCGAGGTCCGCTCCTCATTTCTAGGACCCTCCGAGGTCCGCTCTTCATTTCTAGGACCCTCCGAGGTCCGCTCTTCATTTCTAGGACCTTCCGAGGTCCACTCTTCATTTTTAGGACCTTCCGAAGTCCACTCCTCCTTTCTAGGACCTTCCGAGGTCCACTCTTCATTTTTAGGACCTTTCGAGGTCCACTCCTCATTTTTAGGACCTTCCGAGGTCCACCCTTCATTTCTAGGACCCTTCAAGGTCCGCTCTTCTTCTCTTGGACCCTTCAAGGTCCGCTCCTCATATCTTGGACCGTTCAAAGTCCGCTCTTCTTCTCTTGGACCCTTCAAGGTCCGCTCCTCTTCTCTTAGACCCTTCAAGGTCCACTTCTCATATCTTGGACCGTTCAAGGTCCGCTCCTCTTCTCTTGGGCCGTTCAAGGTCCGCTCCTCATATCTTGGACCGTTCAAGGTCCGCTCTTCTTCTCTTGGACCCTTCAAGGTCCACTTCTCATATCTTGGACCGTTCAAGGTCCGCTCCTCTTCTCTTGGACCGTTCAAGGTCCGCTCTTCTTCTCTTAGACCCTTCAAGGTCCACTTCTCATATCTTGGACCGTTCAAGGTCCGCTCCTCTTCTCTTGGGCCGTTCAAGGTCCGCTCCTCATATCTTGGACCGTTCAAGGTCCGCTCTTCTTCTCTTGGACCCTTCAAGGTCCGCTCCTCATATCTTGGACCGTTCAAGGTCCGCTCTTCTTCTCTTGGACCCTTCAAGGTCCGCTCCTCTTCTCTTGGACCCTTCAAGGTTCACTCCTCTTCTCTTGGACCCTTTAAGGTCCACTCCTCTTATCTTGGACCGTTCAAGGTCCGCTCTTCTTCTCTTGGACCCTTCAAGGTCCACTCCTCAATTTAGGACCCTTCGAGATCCACTCTCTCTATCTAGGACCATTAAAGGTCCACCCTTCCACCTGAGACTCTTCGAGGTCCACCCTCGTCTCTGGGACCATCCATGGTCCACTCCTCTACCTTAGACCCCCATGGTCTACAAGTTAGGACCCTTCAAAGTTCTACCTCTCATCTCTTGAACCTTCCATAGTCTGCTCCCTTAGCCTTAAAACCATCCATAGTTTAGATCCTTTATCTCTAGCACCCTTCAGCCAAAGACCAACCAAGGCCAATCCTCACCCAAGACCAAATTAACTCACCTAGATCACCCTCATTTGACCAAGGATCGAGTCATCTTCCTCTCCCTTTTTCACTAAACGGACTCTTTTACATTCATCCTCTCTCTTTCTCTAAACTTAACCCTGGTTGTATCATCAATCGGGGCCCCCTCGAACTACGGTGACCTGAGACTCATACCTTAAATGGTAAGGGTTACGTAGGCAACTTCAGCCCGGTCAAACTCTCAAAATTGTGGAGGTCAAATATTTTCTCAAGGATGCCTTAAGATTAATTATGAATCTAATTCAACTCATTGGTTTGACTCTGCCGTACGTTCTTACAGAATTCTACATCATGTCTATGGAGAAAAGCATTGAAGCCCTTAAAGAAATCTCAGACATGAGGTTGGGAGTGATCAACCTCCTCAAAGACATGCATGAAATTGAGCAGCGCCATTTGTCTTACATTCAAGAACACTTGAGAAGAGTTCCTCCTCCTGTTCAATTCCAGAGTCCCTACCATCCACATGCTTATGGTCCCACTTATGGTCCAACACATCAGAATTTCTCATTCAGGATGCCTGCTGTGACCACCAACCAACGAAAGGCACCAATACCCGAGAAGAAGATCAACAAGGAACATTTTGATGACTTAGGAATGCCTGTGGGTGAGTTCTTCGACATTTTGGTGGAAAAGAGTTTGATCAAGCCGCTCGAGAATTACAAGCCTATTAACCCGAGAGCTAACTTGGATACATCCAAGTTTTGCAGATACCACAAGTACGTTGGGCATACCACTGACAACTGTAAGCAGCTACAGCGCTTGATTCAAGATTTGATCAACCAAGGCCTCATTAATGAAGATGCCCTCGTACTTCAAGGAAGGATTTAGATTCATTCAGTCTTGTAGGTTCTAGTATGTCTTTCTTATGTCCATTTTGGGCATTGGTATGTAATGTCCACTTTAGATTAGTTACTTCAATAATAAAAAAGGTCTTTCTTTCTTTTCTCTCTAGACTTGAGACATAATCTCGCATTACTTTCAAGAAGATTGTTTTATTTATAATTATCACTTGGTTGCTAATCTCACTGATAAACTCACCGGCTAATAAAGTAAACAATGAATGAATGCTTTGATTGGAGTAAACAACTCACCGTTCCTTCTTCATATACACCATCTCCATACACCATCTCCATACACCATCTCTATACACCATCTCTATACACCATCTCTATACACCATCTCCATACACCATCTCCATACACCATCTCTATACACCATCTCTATACACCATCTCTATACACCATCTCCATACACCATCTCCATACACCCTCTATGCTCCCTCGAGCATACACTTCCCCAAAAGCACTCTCCCCCGCTTGACCTCCTTTCCATATGATCAAGACAAGCACAAAGACCGTTGTTGCTCATCATCAGAAAATAGCTGCTCACGCCACTGCAATTTAAAGAAGATGCAAGGAGTTGTTCCTATCCTTCACAAGTGCTGCATGAATATCAACTTGGGGCTCACCAACCCCCCAATCTCGCGTCTCCTCTGATTTTCCATTTGATCGATAAGCTTTCATTGAATATGCTCACATATCTTTCTCATGGTCCGAATACATTCTGCCTTACTTAAGTCGGTTAATTGAGTTTGCATTTATTTTAAATACTCTTTTGAGAATGCTATCCAGTAGCGATTGAAGTTTAAACCTCTCACCATAGGAAGCCATAACCTTATCCTCACTAAATAATACCCTTTCATTTCAAGATCGACAAGTTTTGAGACCCTAAGGAAGAAGCCCATACTAGGGGCTCCCTCGAATGGACCACCTCCAAGCCCAAGAGGGAAAAGGTAAAACCATCCTAAAGCATACACTAGGGGCTATCGCGAGCAAACAAATCCGAAGGCTTTTCTCGATAAGAGGGTGTTAAAAAAAAAAAAAAAAAAAAAAAAAAAAAAAACTTCATCACCCGAAGTGAACCTCCCATCTCAAGGAAAATGAGACATCGAGTAAAGGTACTATCGTGATCAAGTTACCTGCTGAAATCACAACAAACTCGCGAGAAGAAGCAATAAAGATTCCCTCTTGGACAAATCCCATAAACCCATTCCAAAGTCCATCCTCTCACTTTTAGAGGATTCCATCACCACCCTTGACCTTGCCAAAATCAAAGTTAACCTCACTCTTAGAGGTTCTGAAGAAACAACAACAAGAAAATCCCCTCACCTTAGAAATTCCAAACACATCCCTCAAGCCAACCTCTCAGCAAATGGCCCAGCCGACCTCTCACTTTAAGAGGTCATGTTAAGCATCACCCAATGGTCGATCGCAACCCAAAGACCAGCTACAACCGCTACCGGATGGCATTCTCAAAAGATTATTTAAAAGAAATGCATATTCAGATTTTTGAGTCACTTGTTATCCTACGTGAGCATATTACATATTCTCTCAAAAAGTTTGGGAACTCGTCCTATTCTTGAAATTCGTTCATTCGACTCCTCAAACACTGTCTGCAAAAGTCTCACTGGGGCTTCGCATCCGTGCCTCTCAGCGGCACTCCGGTAAAAGCAAGGAGACACACGCCAGGGACTACTCCCCTCGGCTTGCGAGAACAAATGAACAAAGAATCTTCACTTGAAGGAATGAAAAAATCTTTGGGTTATAATCAGTCAATTCCCACCTTTTCTTCCACCCCAATCTTTTTTCTATTTTTCATTCTTTCCCATGAAGGAGATCAATGCAACGGCAGCCCGCACCACAATTACCACCGAACAGAGCGACAAGCAACAACGGAACATCCTTCTCCTTCTAAAGACAAGCCGTATTTCACCTTCAAATCAAAACATTCATTTGTTTACCTATATAATTGGAATTTGATAAACCAATCAGTGAGGTCCATTCACGAGCAATCAAGATATAATTCGAATAAAATAATTCTTCAAATGTCTCGACAAGTCTTCTTTTTCTACATCATAAGAAAATAGAGTCAAACATTGTCTTTACGTGCGGGGGCTTCCATACACGTTTCCACACCTTGTGATGCTTATACTCTCCCAAAAGAGTCAAACCCAAAGCGAAAGTGTCATACACGAACTCGGGATCCATTCCCACCTTCGAAAAAATGCGCCCTGCACATATACATTTCCGAGTCTTGTCCAGCACGATTGACCATTGTTCGAAACGAGGGTCGCCCCGTGACCGCAAGATGACTCTGTCTCGCAAATAGGGATGCATTGAATCTCTCCAAGTGGGGCTTTTGTTAAGCCGTTCTCTCGGGCTCTCTTCGGGTTTGCTCTGCATCATCAAGCGGGGCTTTGCCATTCCCTTCGTGTTTGCTTTGCATCATCAACTGGGGCTTCGCCATTCATCATCAACTGGGACTTCGCCAAAGTCACTTCATCAAACATTGGGGCTACCCTCAACAAAAATGGGTCGACTATGTGCTCTAACAAAAATCGGAGCTCCAATGAAGTCATATCTAGCATGAAGGGCATCCCTTGTCATCAAGATCGGCATATGGCAAACTCTTTGAGTCGATTAGAAACATGATTAATCATAAGGCCTCTTTATCAAATAAACATGCTTTCAAAATCTTGTCCTCCTTGGTACCTTATTTACAAAAATCACTCTTTGGTCTCCACAAATTTTCAAACTCTTCAAGTCTATCAAAGACGCCTCTCTCTCAAGATGACTCGGTCCTTATCTCTGGACCTCAAACTTACCTAATCCCACCTTCTACCATCGACACTTACTCGGCCTCGCCTAGTTTAAACCAATAACCTTTCGCTCAAACTGCCTTGTTTAGACTTACCGCAAATGTAAAACCCTAGCCTTAAGCCTAAGTGACAAATACCTCTCTAAACCTTAGCCTCAAGCCTAGGTGACAAATACCTTTCTAAACCCTAGCCCTAAGCCTAGGTAACAAAAATCTTTCTAAACCCTAGCCTTAAGCCTAGGTGACAAATACTTCTCTAAAACCCTAGCCTTAAGCCTAGGTAACAAATACTTCTCTAAAGCCCTAGCCTTAAGCCTAGATGACAAAAATCTTTCTAAACCCTAGCCTTAAGCAAGCCTAGGTGACAAATACCTCTCTAAACCCTAGCCTCAAGCCTAGGTGACAAATACCTTTCTAAACCCTAGCCTCATGTCTAGGTGACAAATACCTCTCTAAAGCCCTAGCCTTAAGCCTAGATGACAAAAATCTTTCTAAACCCTAGCCTTAAGCAAGCCTAGGTGACAAATACCTCTCTAAACCCTAGCCTCAAGCCTAGGTGACAAATACCTTTCTAAACCCTAGCCTCATGTCTAGGTGACAAATGCCTCTCTAAAACCCTAGCCTTGAGCCTAGGAGACAAGACTCCTCTCTAAGCCTTAGCAATGATTATCCCAATCTTTTAATCGCTTGGTTCTTCGGCTCGGGAAGCCATGATAATCCCAATCAATTCACACAACTATTCTTCATCGAAAATGCGTAGCCTAAGTCCTTTGGCGGCTACGAGCTTCCCACATTTCGTAGGTCTATCCTCCATTTCAACGGTCCGTCCCGCATTTCGTAGGTCTATCCTCCATTTCAAGGGTTCATCCCGCATCTTTCAAAGGGTCCGTCCCGCATCTTCAAATGGTCCGTCCCGCATCTTCAAATGGTCCGTCCCACATCTTCAAAGGGTCCGTCCCGCGAAGTCAAACTCTCACAAATCTAGGGGTGACTCCCACAAAAGTCAAATATTTGGCTTTTGATTCCCACATGCTTTTTTCCACATATTTTCAAAAAGAAAATTTCAAGACTACACCGCTTGAATTTCCTTTCCACATATTTTCAAAAAGAAAATTTCAAGACTACACTTTGCTTGAATTTCCTTTCCACATATTTTCAAAGAAAATTTCAAGACTACACCGCTTGAATTTCCTTTCCACATATTTTCAAAAGAAAATTTCAAGACTACACTGCTTGAACTTACTTTCCACATATTTTCAAAAAGAAAATTTCAAGACTACACTGCTTGAATTTCCTTTCCACATATTTTCAAAAAGAAAATTTCAAGACTACACTGCTTGAATTTCCTTTCCACATATTTTCAAAAAGAAAATTTCAAGACTACACTGCTTGAATTTCCTTTCCACATATTTTCAAAAAGAAAATTTCAAGACTACACTGCTTGAATTTCCTTTCCACATATTTTCAAAAAAGAAAATTTCAAGACTACACTGCTTGAATTTCCTTTCCACATATTTTCAAAAAGAAAATTTCAAGACTACACTGCTTGAATTTCCTTTCCACATATTTTCAAAAGAAAATTTCAAGACTACACTCGCTTGAATTTCCTTTCCACATATTTTCAAAAAGAAAATTTCAAGACTACACCGCTTGAATTTCCTTTCCACATATTTTCAAAAGAAAATTTCAAGACTACACTTGCTTGAATTTCCTTTCCACATATTTTCAAAAAGAAAATTTCAAGACTACACTGCTTGAATTTCCTTTCCACATATTTTCAAAAGAAAATTTCAAGACTACACTGCTTGAATTTCCTTAATTTAATCTATTTCATAAATCCAGTTTTTTTTGTTCAAATTAATAATTTTTCACAAGGGGTGACTCCCCGCAGAGGTAAAATTTTTCACAAGGGGTGACTCCCGCAGAGGTCAAATTTTTCACAAGGGGTGACTCCCAGAGGTCAAATTTTTCACAAGGGGTGACTCCGCAGAGGTCAAATTTTTCACAAGGGGTGACTCCCGCAGAGGTCAAATTTTCACAAAACTTTTGGGTGATTCCCGCACAGTTACACCGGTGACTTTCACGCGAGCCACGCATCTTTGAGTGATTCTCACACAATTATATTCGGTTTGAGACGCCGCACGTCCGCCATTCTTGGGTACTAATACCCATTCATTTCTATCCCCGGCAGTTTTTTGAACTACGACTTGGCTTGATTCCTTTTTAGGGATACGTAGGTAGCCCGACGTGGGTCCAAACACTTGACCTATCCGGTCATCCTTTTGCGACTCGGCTCGAGTCAAACCTCTCATCCGCAAGATCATTGTCTTCCTCCCGAAATCCTTTTTCAGACGGATCCTATTTTTCTATCGTCGACCCCACTTGTCTTACAAGAAGCGTCGCCGAGGGGCTCTTGTTAGTACCCGGTCCGAAAAAAAGGAACTGAAGTGCATTCGGGAAAATCGGGGACTAAACTGGCATTAAGGAACCTCTGAGGACCTCTCAGTCATTTATGAGTTTCAATAGGCTCAAGTAATTTTTCCCCGAAATCCCTTATTTGTAGTTTCCCGATAGACCAAATGTCAGCTAAAACTTCCGAAGGCCATAACTTTCTCATACGAACTCCGTTTTGGGCCCACCGCATATCAAATCGAACGCGAGAACAAGATCTACGCAAAGGTTTATTAGACCCTTCTTTTAAAGTGCCGATCGACCCTTTTTAAAAGGGCCGATCGACCCTTCTTTTAAAGTGCCGATCGACCCTTATTTTTAGGGCCGATCGACCCTTTATTTTGTGCCGATCGAACCTTATTTTTAGGGCCGATCGACCCTTTATTTTGTGCCGATCGAACCTTATTTTTAGGGCCGATCGACCCTTTATTTCGGTCCAGCCCAATTACCGAAACACTATAAATAGGGGTGCCCGGCTCCCATATTCAACACACAAATTCTCCGGGAGAAGCGAGCTACACTTGCTTTAACCCTCAGTTCTTCTTTTTCCTCTCGAATCGCCAAGATTCGACCCCCAAGTCTTGCTACAATTGGTAAGACTCTCTTTTTAATATTCTTGTTCTTTATTATTGTTTGCATGCTTAATATATTTTAATTGCTTTATCTCTTGCTTATGCCATATATGCTAGATTTAGGGTTGTTTTAATATATTTAATTGTTCATAGCCGAGGATGATCTAAGGTTTCGCCCTAAGAAACCCAATGGATCTAGGAACTATTTCTTTCCTTCCACCTTAGTTATAATTATCCCATGATCAACAATTCCCCAAGGATGAACGTTGATTAGTGCACCTTCCGAGGGCCTAACTCAAAGGTTCTAGGGTGTGATCATCAATAAATTCTTTCTCTCCCCTCCTCCTTATGCATGATCCCGTTTCTTCTATCTATTCCCGTAAACACCGCACACAACCAACACCCCATATGCTAGAAAGACCGATCCGTCGGGCAATAGGAGTGATAGCGTTTCTTCTTCTGTTGTAACTTGACCCCCGAACCCAATTAACTGTTTAGCCTTTTTTCAAAGCTTTGGGCTATATCAAAGTGGCGTGGCGACTCTCAAAATTTAAATTAATATTTTAATATGGTTTAAATCGAGTGTCACTAAATGAATATCCTATTTCGATCCGACTTTATATAATTAATTATTTCAAACTTCCGAATGCGCGTTGCATCGGGACGGGGTATTCACACCTGCTTGACATCAAGTCTACAGACTTGAAGCCTTCCTCCCTCACAGTCAAAGCTTATGACTCGACATCTCGAGCAGTCCTTGGAGTTGCTACTTTGGACCTCTTGTTTGGCCAGAAATTGATACCTGTGGAATTCCAGGTTATCGACATCCCGATCACTTTTAATGCCTTATTGGGAAGACCTTGGCTGCATCAGGTCAAGGGGGTCACCTCAAGCCTCCACCAGTGTGTGAAATTCGTCTCGAATGGGGAGCTGACAACCATTTACGGGGATTTAGTCACCTTGGAGGGCACGGATACAGGTGGAATACCTATTCTGGAAATCAAACATGATGAGGAAGGTCTCATGCTAACAGGCTTCACGGTCGAGCCTCCCAAAGCCCAAGTGTGCAACGTAGATCTGACAATCACCCGGGATAAAATCCCTCCGGTCTTGAAAATGATGAGAAAGATGAGCTATCTACCTGGCCTCGGTCTGGGGAAGCACCAACAAGGAACTCACAAACTCATCGAGGTGAAAGGACAGAAAACTCGCCACGGCCTGGGATATGAGGCCTCCTCAGTGGACACTGCGAAAGAAAAAGAATTTGCTCTACGAAGGAAAGAAGCTATCACAGGAAGGGTCCCGGTCGACGATCCTAAATCTCTCCCCTTCAGTCCTAATTTGGCTGACTACTTTGTAAAGGGTCCCACACAACCGGGTAACATCACAGAGCCCACTCCTACAGAAGGATGGCTGAAGCTACAGGATAGCCTCAACAAGTTCAGGGGAGCCAAAGCTAACCCGGTCCGTAGAATGTTTCTGGACCTACCCAAGATACCCGGGGCTACCACTACCATGAAGAGTGAGTACACTTTCAAAGGCGTGCCAAGCCTAGTGGAACAGTTCAAGAAGCTTACTACCACAATTCCTACTGCCCAGGATGGTCCGAAGCCTGAGTTTGAATTGACTGTGCCGAAAGCCAAAGCCACAGAAGTCTTTTCTGATGATTGGGATGGTCCGATTATGCAGCAGTTATTCGGGGAAGAGGTCGAGATGCCAGACCTGATTGATTTCAGCTCAGTCAAAGAAATGGTATCAATGATCGAGGAAGGAGCACAGAAACAGTACAATTCCCGAGTCGTGAGGTCACTGGCAGCGATGCCATTAAAGAATCGGGAGACTCTCTCAGGCCCGTCCGCGACCAAAGAAGAAATGATCACCAAGCCTGGATTGTTCCCCCGTCCCTTTGTGTCAATCTAGGAAGAGTCCTCCGAGTCTCTCATTGTTAAGGTCGAGTCTCTAGGGTCGTCCGATGGCCTTACGCCTGAAGACTACAAGTCTGTAGCAAATGTTGTATTCCTTTTCATTCTCAATGAAATGACCTTTCTGAGTATCCCTTGATTGCCACTTTAACTAATGATAAATTAACTAATAAAAAAAAAACATTTAATAATGATTCATTAGATAAAGAAGCAGACACATTAAATAAACAAAAAAAAAAAAGAACAAAAATCTTTAAGCAGGTTGTTCGGAAAGAGGAAAATCGAGCCCAAGCTGCCGAAGAGATTTTGACAAGTGTGAATCTGGGAACTGCGGAAGAGCCTAAAGAGACGCAGATTGGTAGTTTCTCCGAGGGAACTAGAAAGGATGCCCTACAAAATCCTCAACTCAAGGAAAGTAGCCCTCTTCATCAAAGAGAACATCATATGCAGATACGGGTTGCCAACCGAAATCATTTCCGATAATGGATCCCATTTTGAAGGGGAATGCGACAGGCTGCTGGCGGAATTCAGAATAACCCGTCACAAGTCATCTCCCTATAGGCCCCAAACCAATGGAGCCGTCGAGGCAGCAAACAAGACTTTGGAAAACATCATCCGAAAAATGGCGGTCCGAGGCAGAGATTGGCCCGAGAAGCTACACCTGGCACTCTGGGGCTACAGAACATCCGTCAGAACTGCAACAGGGGAAACACCATTTGCCCTCACCTACGGGATGGAAGCCGTGCTCCCAATCGAGTTAGAAATCCCCTCACTCCGTGTGCTGTTGGAAGGTCAGATCAACGAGGTCGAATGGCTCCAGAGTCGCCATGATGAATTGGCCCTGCTAGATGAGCGACGATTGAAAGCAATGGAACATATCCGAGTTTACCAAGGGAGAATGGCCAGAGCCTTCGACAAGAAAGTGAAGCATCGCGAGATTAGGGAAGGTGATCTCGTTTTGAAAGAGAAGCCCCAGTCCGTATCAACCCGCTTGGCAAATGGGAGCCTGTCTGGGTCGGGCCATATGTTGTCCAGAAAATCTTCTCCGGAGGAGCCATGCAACTTGCAGATCTCGACGGAAATCCTTTTGTACACCCAGTGAATGGTGACAAGCTCCGCAGATACTACGCGTAAAAAAAACACTGAGTCAAAAGAAAAAGAAACAAGAAAAAAAAGAGTGTTGAAAGAGTAATACCCAACTAGGTTGAAAACCCGAAAAGGGCGGCCTAGGTAAAAAACAGGGTTGCACAAAAAAAAAAAAAAAAAAAAACAAAAAAAAAAAAAAACAAAAACAAAAAAAAAAACAAAAACAAAACAAAAACAAAAACAAAAAAAACAAAAAAAAAACCGGGTCGAACTACGGAGACCTGAGCCCTTTTGTCCGAAGGGAACGTAGGCAGCCGGAAACGGTTCGGTCTAAAATACAAATAAAAGTCATACTTTGACATCAATACACTGATCAGACCATGAAAGCGTCTCGAAAAACTCTAAAGCAATTCACATATTCATTACAGTTAAAAGCTTTTTGATGAGTCTAAGCTCGGTTCGTTCCTACAACTGGCAACATGCTAAAAGAAACTAAAATACATAATCAAACTAATGTGTCTGCTACAACAAGAAAGGGATACTCAGAAACCTCGAGGTCACTCTAAGCCGCTCGTACTGGCATCCCCTCTCTTCTTCCCCCTTCGGGTCTTTTTCCTCTGAACAGGAAAAATGTCGGTCTTCCTCCTACCAAGCTCTGGTATAGGAACAGGATCTATCAAACCAGCCTCTGTCAGGGCCTTAGTGGCCCTAGCATCATCCCTCATCTCCTGTAGCCGAGCTGGTAGCATAGGAGTCCTCCTCTCCTGCCTCTTGACATAAGCCTCATAGTCGGTCACAACATCTCCGCTCCTGTCGTGAGGGTTGGCCCTCGCCTTGGCCCTCCTCCTCTCCGAAACTGTCAGGTCCTCCGCACCCACAATGGCCTCACGCCGTCTCAAAATAGCCATCTGAGTCTCCCCCAAATGCCTCTCGTACCAATCCA
Organism: Adenophora triphylla var. japonica; assembly: GCA_022495995.1. Classification (NCBI taxonomy): domain Eukaryota; kingdom Viridiplantae; phylum Streptophyta; class Magnoliopsida; order Asterales; family Campanulaceae; genus Adenophora; species Adenophora triphylla. Next base: position 454,163 of record JAFEMH010000340.1, read on the forward strand.
GGTACCAAGTGGTCAAGAACACAGGTCTCGGACGCCTGAGGATAACCCGAGGAGGAAAAACGTCATACCTCCATACTCGGGAAAGGAATGGAAACACCGAAGGATCATCCATAGAAGCAGAAGCCACCACCCTAGTGGCTATATCATCAAAGTCCTCCAAAGGAACCTGCTCCAAGCCGAACTGTCTCAGAACCAAAGCCGGAATGTAAAAGCTGGACTGAGAAAGCCCCGGAAGCATAACCACGGGAGATCCATCCTGAAGTACTCTCCGAGTCTCCACCCGCCAATGAGGCACCGACCATCTGATATCTTCAGTCTGGCGACCAGCCATCCATCGCTCCCACGAGCCCTGATCATCAAAATCCACAGAAACCCCTCTCCTAGCAAATGTCCAAGGCTTGACCATATCAGAAGTTTCCCGAAGAACCCCCAGGCGCTCCATCAGCCACAAAGTCAAGAGAAACGGGCTGCCCCCGTGCATATACCGCCTCCCAAAAGCTAGCCTGTCGAGAGCATGGAAAGTCTCTCCCAAGATCAAAGGTACAACATCTCTGCCCAAGCGACAGTGAACAACCACATCCAACAGAGCCCGATGACAAATTCCAAAGGAATAAACCATGAACAAGGTACCAAACATGCAAAGTGCAAAGGCATCCCAATAGGCATCATCCACCAAGCCTAAGACCCTAAATCTATCAGGAAGACCAGAAATGTCAAAATGATCGGGACTACGAATCATACCTTGTGCTTCCTCCGGAGAAAGGTGAAGAAGGTTACACAACCTATCAACAAAAGAAGCCCCTCCGGGCAAAGGAATCCCAATCTCTTCCACCTCCGGGCCACCAAGTAAAGCCCAAAATTCTTCAACGGTCGGGACCACTTCATTGTAAGAAAGGCAAAAGACATGCCTTCTAGTATCCCAAAATGAAGAAGAAGCTCTCAAAAGGTCATAGTCCGGAACCAACTCTTTGAGAGACCACAAGCACTTTACCTTGTATCTTTCTTCGAAGAATGATCTTCTCTCTTGCATAATCTCTCGACACCAATCCTTGAATTTGTTGAAAAATGACATTTGGGATTCTTGGGACAATTTTGATGGAGTTCTTCTAAGATTTTCCATGGCTTTTTCTCTCCTTCTCCCCGAAAATGGCTGTTTGAACTGGTGGTTGAAGAAGGTGTTTGAATTTGAAATAAAGGAAAACCAGATCTGAAGCAAAATTAAAGGACAGTGTCAGAAAACTGTCCTATCCGCGCGGACATAAGTGCCACCACCAGAAAAAATCTACAAATTCAAACCGCTGCACCACGGAGGAATATTTTCACCCCAGCTGCTCAAACCTTGTGCAAAACCTGTCCAAACAGTTCGTATACCAAACACTCGCACCCTTGCCAAAAAACTGGGGCACATGCAACAGTGCATTCATATAAAATTGCATTCATGATAGATAAAATAAAATAAAATCCTAAATTATTACATTCCAAAAAAAAAATGTGCATAAAATGTATCTGTCTGAATAAGTACAATCCCAGCCCCAGTCCCAGAAATCAATCTCAGAAGTCAATCAGAATCCTCGGTGGCCGGTGCTTTCCCCGACCCTCTTGCGGCTCGAGCCCGCCTCCTCGGTAGCCATGAATGTCTCGGGCTCAAAATCATCGTCCTCGTCTCCGGAAGAAGGCTCGTCAGGACCAACCGGCACGCTCTGATACGGCAAACCAAGATCCGCAAAGAAGTCATATCCGAAGGTGAATGCGTCGGACTCCTGGACGTGTGAAGAAGACCCACCGTGATGCCAGACATGCCCTCGCCCGTACGGATCCTCGAGAATGACGTGGTCCGAAGGCGGCACCACGCTGGGATCTATGAGAGGAGAAAGAGGAGTCTCGGAAGAACGCTCGTAAGGCTGGGAAGTCTCCCGCTCGACAGCGCCGGCCGTGCTCGCCTTGCTCTAGCACGAGGGGCTCCACAAGCAACCATCCTCCTAATGAATCTCTTAGCCCCGATCACCACGCTTCGTCGGCTTCTCCACGACCACCTCCGGAAAGCGCGAAGCAAAGCGTCGAGAAATAATTGAGGCGAAAAATGATGACAGAAAGAAAGGAAAAGACAAGCAAAAAAAAAGAGGTGGGAAGGAGAAGCCATACCTTCATACCTGGACGAGGCTGAAAAGCTCGTGGAAGCCGCTCAGGCTGAGGGATCTGCACCCTCAATCGGACCCCATCCCGGACATATGAAAAGTCCGTCCGCGGGTACTGCATTTATCCCTACCCCTCTCTCTCAAGGACCTGGGGCATCCTCAACCTCCTCAAGATAAATACCGGATACTGTTCAATCGCCACGAATGCCGAGAAGTGCTGGCCACCTCGATAATCGCCCCAGGTCTCCGACCTCTCGCTCGGATGCATCATGTCGGCGGGAGGCTCCACCGGAGCCATCGCAGGTGCACCCACGCCATGTTGGCGCGTCACTCTCTCTCCCAGATAATACACGTCGCAGGTCAAGCCCCTCAAAATCCTCCGCTGTACAGTCCATCTCTCGGCACCCTTCAGCTGCTCCACCTCGAAGCGGCCCCAGGGGTAGAAAACCATCCCCTCATCCGTCTCAGCCCTCGTCAAAGGCAGGCACTCCCTGTACTTAAGGGTCGTGCGCCCCTTAGAACCTATCTTCTCCCGAGCATGCTTGCTCCAGGAGAGCATGGCCGGATATGCCCCGATGTATTCCGCCGGCTGCCGCCACATCGTGACGTGAAAGAACTCCAGAGCCCATACCTGCGAAAGGGAAAAATCCCATCAATCCGGTGCAAAAAAAAATGAGGAATACGTGCTTAAAGAAAAGAGAGAAAGCAAAAAGAAAGCTTGTACCTCCAGAGGAAACTCGAAGCATGTCAAAGAGCTGACAGCCTTCCGGCTATATCGATCCAAGGCAAAATAGAGCTCTGCCAGCCCTGCCTCTCCCCAAGAGACCTCCCCAGCCATCTCCACATCCTCCAAACTCCTCAGCAAAGCAAACATCGCCGTCCCCTCGGCGTGTCCAAAAAGTGTGCTCGAAAAGGCAAACCACAAGAAAGCCCTGGCAATCTGCACCGCACCCACTCTCTCGTCCCCAGCCTCGTAATTCCCGATGCTCTCCACGATCTTCCCGTAGACCACGGCATACTCCATCCCCATCCCCTTTTTGGGAAAGGGGGTAAAGCCCAGAAGCTCCTGCATGTCCCGATCACTGTAGCCGTCTCTCCACTCAATGCTCCGTCCTTTAAAGGACAGGCCAGTAATCGCAGCGTAATCGGAGGGTGTAACCGTGGCCTCGCCCCAGAAAAAATGAAATGTGTGGGTCGCGTCCCACCAATGCTGTGCCAAAGCAAAAACCAGGCCCTTGCTCTTGGAGAACTTGACCAACCCCCTCAGGCACTCGATAAACTCATACATCCCGGTCCCAATGACGATCTGTCTCGGACTCATCAAAGCTCCTCGGCCCAAGACTGGAAGCCGGTCCCACAGGTCAACCACAGCCTCCACTGATCCTCGAGTCTTCATCTTGTTCAGCTGCTGCGTCACTAAGCGATCTCCACCCTGCAATTGAAAAAAAAAAAAAGAGTCAAAAAAAAATTTTTGCATTCAAAAAAATTTGCATTCAAAAAAAAAATTTGCATTCAAAAAAAAATTGCATTCAAAAAAAAAAAAAGCATACACATGCATCATAGAATTTTGAAAATCAGGCAGTATAACAGCATACAACGGACCTAGCCCTATTTTTCTCGCACAAAAGAGTTTTTCAACAAATACCATTCATTCATACAGAAAGCATGTCAATAATATTGAGTCAACGGAAGTAAAAACTCCGTCCCATTTTTCATAAAATAGCACAAATAAACAGTTTTTCCACAAATCATTCATTCAATCAACGGAATCAAAAATCCGTCCCACTTTTCAAAAAAAAAAAATCCTATGCATACATACATTCATATCATTCATCATCCCATTACAAAAAAAAATCCTACAAGAGTGCATACATGCATACATTCATGTCCGTCCCAAATTCGGGCGAATTCCTTATCATTTCATATTTCAACAACAACAAAAAAAAAACAAAAAACAAAAAAAAAATGGCAAAATGCCCATTCTTTTCAAACACATTGCAACATGCAAATCATCAAAAATACAATTTCAGTGTCAAAAAAAAAACATAATTTTTGAATTTTAAAATGCAATTTTCGAATTTTAAAAAAAAAATTTTTTTGGCAAAATGCCCATTCTTTTTTCAAACAAAATGCATTACACATATACTCATTACAACATGCAAAGCATCAAAATCAAAATCCAAGCCCAAGAGCATCACAATTTTCGGATATTCAAAAAAAAAAAAAATCAATCACAAAATCAATTTCAAGCAAGAAATCAACAAAAGAAGTGAAGAGATTCGAAGTATACCGTTCGGAGACTCGGATCAGTGGCCCAATGTTGCCACGCATCGGGATAGTGCTCCTCCGCAATCGATTGCGAAAGAGTATAATGCCTCCTCATTCGAACAAGCTCCAATCGCCTCTCCGCTATCGGGCAACGTCCTTGGCCTTGAATGGCTACTCCCCCGTGTTCCATTGCTTGAAAAATCAAAGAAAATGGAAGATTTTTGAAGGTTTTTTGGCCAAAAATGGCTTCTCTCCTCGGTTTTCTCTCTCTCCTCTCGTAAATGAAGCAAGAACTGGAAAAGGTGAGGAGGAAGAAGGAAGGGCGTTGGCCCTCATTTAAAACCAGTCTGGGAAACATTCCCATCCGCGCGGACCAAAATGAAGGGTCAAAATGACCCTTTTGCCCTTTAAAATTTCAGGACTCTGCAATTTAGTCCTCAACTTAACGAAGTTAACCAAAGTTAACCAAGGTTAATCCCCTTTTCAAAAGAACTCCAGGACAGTCAAACGTAAGTCTGATTTCCCCGAGAAAGATAACGGAATCCCGTTTCTTTCATCAAAATCATCAAACGGCAGTCAAACACAAGTCCGATTTCTCCGAGAAAGATAACGGAATCCCGTTTCTTTCATTAAAATCATCAAACGGCAGTAAAACGTAAGTCCGATTTCTCCGAGAAAGATAACGGAATCCCGTTTCTTTCATCAAAATCATCAATGGCAGTAAAACGTAAGTCTGATTTCTCCGAGAAAGATAACGGAATCCCGTCTCTTTCATCAAAATCATCAACGGCAGTAAAACGTAAGTCCGATTTCTCCGAGAAAGATAACGGAATCCCGTCTCTTTCATCAAAATCGTCAATGGCAGTCAAACGTAAGTCCGATTTCTCTGAGAAAGATAACGGAATCCCGTCTCTTTCATCAAAATCATCAACGGCAGTCAAACGTAAGTCCGATTTCTCCGAGAAAGATAACGGAATCCCGTTTCTTTCATCAAAATCATCAACGGCAGTCAAACGTAAGTCCGATTTCTTCGAGAAAGATAACGGAATCCCATTTCTTTCATCAAAATCATCAACGGCAGTCAAACGTAAGTCCGATTTCTCCGAGAAAGATAACGGAATCCCGTTTCTTTCATCATTATCATCAACGGCAGTCAAACGTAAGTCCGATCTCTCCGAGAAAGATAACGAAATCCCGTTTCTTTCATCAAAATCATCAACGGCAGTCAAACGTAAGTCCGATCTCTCCGAGAAAGATAACGGAATCCCGTTTCTTTCATCAAAATCATCAACGGCAGTCAAACGTAAGTTCGATCTCTCCGAGAAAGATAACGGAATCCCGTTTCTTTCATCAAAATCATCAACGGCAGTCAAACGTAAGTCCGATTTCTCCGAGAAAGATAACGGAATCCCGTTTCTTTCATCAAAATCATCAACAGCCATAAAACATAAGCCCGTCTTCCCCAGCAAAAGCTAACAAAATCCCCAGCGAAGTTGACGAAATCCCGTTTCTTTCCTCATTATCATCCACGGCCGTAAAACGTAAGCCCGATTTCCCCAGTAAAAGCTAACAAAATCCCCAGCGAAGTCAACGGAATCCCGTTTCTTACCTCATTATCATCAACGGCCTGTGATGATGTTGCCAAATTTCCGAAGATTTTTCCATTTTTGTTTGAAAAAATCAACGAAACGGAGTCGCCACGCCATTTTTATTTTAAGGGCCAAAACTTTGAAAAAAGCCCGAGATCAGAGATTTAGGTTCGGAGGTCATGTTACGCGTCGGGAAGGACGTTAGTGTGCACCCGACGCGCCTCGTAAAACGAGTCTTCCAAACATTTGAAATCCTTTTGTTGTGTGTGTGTGTGTGTGTGTGTGTGTTTTGACCAAAATGAGTTGAAACTGAGAAAAACAAAAATAGGGAACTCTTTATAAGACTTTGAACAATCCCCAAGATTTTTGGTATGATTTTTGGGTCGAGTCTTGGCACTCAAAAGATTTTTGGATTTGAAAAGCAATTCTGCCAGAATGAAAGAAGGCAGTTGACCCTTGACTTTGAAATGGACTTAAAGGCTTCAAAACCTCAGAATCTGGGGAAAGTCCGAGAATGAAAGTTTCTTAAAACACCCTAAATAGGGTTTCTGCAAAGGAACTTTCCATTTTGGAAGTAATTTGAGGGGTCAAAACCTTCTAGAAATCTCAGATGTGAAATCTGGATTTCCAGAAGCTGATGAACTGGCCTCTAAAAGAAAAATTGAAAAAAGGAGTTTTACTTACTCAAAAAATAAAATAAAATTATGTCTGGCAAGCTCTGGATGTTGGCTACAAAAAGTGTTTTGTAGTCAACATCCAATTCCAAGTTTTACTGGGTCAAAAAAATAGGAAAATGGACTGAGGTCTCAGAACAATGCTACTGGACAGCAAGATGTTCTTGAGGGAAAATGTGATTTTTGGGGGATTTGCATCTATGTTCACCCCATTTTCATCCCTAGACTTGATACCACTACCTTTTGTTAAGTGGTTATCATATTCAAGTCATCCTTGGGGAATTTATGGGGTTGAAACATGTCCTTTGCAAAGGAAAAGGGGGTTTTGTAAAGATGAAACCAAGGAGAAAGAATTGACTAAAGATCTAAAATGTGGACCACTTGAGATGGTCATTCATGAAGATGAACTTCAAGATGACCATCTTAGGTCAAAACTCAAGTTAAACTAGACATAAAATAAGTCAAAGTAAGAAGAACAAGATGATCAAGAGATCAAAAGAGAATTTTAGGGTTTTGAGAAGGAGGGCTTTACCAATGGTGACACCCTATCTTCCTAGGCTTGGAATTTGACTTGAGGAGTATCAAGATTTGGTGTTTGGCTTGAGGAGTATCAAGGTTTGGTGTGTTTGGTATTTGATTGGGAAAGATTCAAGAGAAAATGGTGGCAATCTAAGGATTCCCACTGTTTTCTCTCTATATTTCGCCAGAACTTCGTTGCTGTGAGTAAGTTGTCTCTGTAAACTGAGAGAGGAGGGTTTAATTTATAGGCCCTCTGAAAACTCAAAGATGTCCGCGCGGAGGTCCCTGTAAAACGTGCCTGGTGCATTAAATGCTGCTCCAGGCTTTGAACAGGAAGAATATTTTTCAAAATATCAGCAGAAATTGTTTTTCAACTTGCTGTTTCGGGATTTTCTTAATTCTTTTGCTTTTTTGGATTCCTTTTTTGGTTTAACTTTAAATAGCAAACCCTAACCTACCCTTGCTTGGTTAGAAAGGTTAGAGATTGTTAGAAATGTTAGAAATGTTAAAACTTTCGTTAACTTTCTAACGAAAAAGCTACCAACTCAAATTGGAGCACTTACAGTAGCCCCTCGGCGACGGTGCTTTCGAAGGAAGCGGGGTCGTCGATAAGAGTAAGGCTCCATATTTGATAGGATGATCAAGTGATCGAGTGGCTGAACCTATTCAATAGGCTACCTACGTATCCCGAATGGGAATCAAGCCGGTCGTAGTTCGGGTCTTTGACCCTGGGAATGATTGTTTTTAAGGTATCAACCTGGAGATGATGGCGTTTTAGGCGCCTCGGACCTTGAAGATGATGGCGTTTTAGGTGCCTCGAACCTTGAAGATGGCGTTTTAGGTGCCTCGAACCTTAGAGATGGCGTTTTAGGTGCCTCGAACCTTGATGGTGGGGATAGATGGTCCTCTGGTGGACTTTGCTTGAAAGGATCGGTCTTACGTCTGCTGCCGAAGGAAAGGATGACCATTTTGGTCGAGTGGCTGGACCTAATGATAGGCTACCTACGTATCCCGAGTGGGAATCAAGCCGGCCGTAGTTCGAAATTTACTCGAGATTTCGTTGGCTTCGCTGGGGAAAATCAGACGTATTCGTTGGGGAAATCGGTCTTTCGTTTTACTGCCGGGGATGATTTTGATGAAAGATACGGGATTCCGTTATCTTTCTCGGGGAGATCGGTCTTACGTTTTTGATGAAAGATACGGGATCCGTTATCTTTCTCGACGATTTTGATGAAAGATACGGGATCCGTTATCTTTCTCGGGGCACTCGGTCTTACGTTTAACTGCCGGGGATGATTTTGATGAAAGATACGGGATTCCGTTATCTTTCTCGGGGAGATCGGTCTTACGTTTTACTGCCGGGGACGATTTTGATGAAAGATACGGGATCCGTTATCTTTCTCGGGGCACTCGGTCTTACGTTTAACTGCCGGGGACGATTTTGATGAAAGATACGGGATCCGTTATCTTTCTCGGGGCACTCGGTCTTACGTTTAACTGCCGGGAATTTCTTTTGAGAGGGTATGAACCTAAATGGGAACTTAGTTCAGGAGTATGAACTTAAGTTGAGGTTCGGTTCAGGAGTATGAACCTAAATGGAGACTTAGTTCAGGAGTATGAACCTAAGTTGAGATTTGGTTCAGGAGTATGAACCTAAATGGGAACTTAGTTCAGGAGTATGAACCAAAGTTGAGGTCTTGTTCACGAGTATGAACCTAAATGGAGACTTAGTTCAGGAGTATGATCCTAAGTCGGGATTTGGTTCAGGAGTATGAACCTAAATGGGAACTTAGTTCAGGAGTATGAACCTAAGTTGTGGTTTTGTTCAGGAGTATGAACCTAAATGGGAACTTAGTTCAGGAGTATGAACCTAAGTTGAGGTTTTTTACCTGATGGAGGCTATTTGAAGGTGTTCTTGCTGGGGAAGACTCGGGCTTACGAGAACCATCGGGAAGAAAGGTGATCAATGTCGGTCAAGTGAATGGACCAAGGATTGACTGTATCTGGGGGTCACCCGAGAATTGACTATTTTAGGGAAGTCGTCCTAGAGATTGACGGTCGTTGGGAGTCACCCGAGGGATTGACTATTTTAGGGAAGTCGCCCCTATGATCTGACTATTTTTGGGAGGTCGCCCATGATCCGACTATTTTTGGGAAGTCACCCTATGATCCGACTGTTTTTGGAGAAGTCGCCCACGGTTTGACTATTTTTGGGAAGTCATCCTATGATCTCCGACTATTTTTGGGAAGTCGCCCTATTGATCGACTATTTTGGGAAGTCGCCTACGGTTTGACTATTTTTGGGAAGTCGCCCTATGGTTTGACTATTTTTGGGAAGTCGCCCCGGTTTGACTATTTTGGGAAGTCGCCCTATGATCCGACTATTTTTGGGAAGTCGCCACATGGTTTGACTATTTTTGGGAAGTCGCCCACGGTTTGACTATTTTTGGGAAGTCGCCCTACGGTTTGACTATTTTTGGGAAGTCGCCCTGTGTTTGACTATTTTGGGAAGTCGCCCTATGGTTTGACTATTTTTGGGAAGTCACCCATGGTTTGACTATTTTTGGGAAGTCACCCTATGACTATTTTGGGAAGTCGCCCTATGATCCGACTATTTTTGGGAAGTCGCCCCTATGGGAAGTCGACCGTTAAGGTTTTGACTGTTTTGGGGAAGTCACCCTAAGATTTGATGATAATGTTCTTTTAGAAAAGTAGTTGACTAAGATATGCTTTCATACCTGTGTTGTGCTTACCTGTAGTTGCCGGAAGGACTGAGGCTACGGCTGATGTTGATGAAGAGTTGTTAGGTTGCTGTTCGTGGGACGGTTTCTGCTGACGATTTGCTGTCTTTGGAAGCATTTTGACTGAAGGAGGAGTTTGGTCGAGTCCGCATCTTGCCGATGATCGTCAACCTTGTAGAGGTGGTTGAGCTTGTATTCACATTGGGACTTCTTGCTTTTGAGAACTTGGTGTCTCTGACCGCATTGTATTGGAGAGCTTGGCGTCTCTGACCTTCTTGCCTTGGAGAACTTGGCGTCTCTGACCGATTTGTATTTGAGAACTTGGCGTCCCTGACCGATTTGTATTGGAGAACTTGGCGTCTCTGACCGATTTGTATGTGAGAACTCCTGCGCGTCTCGACCGACCGGCATTTGATTTGCATTTGAGAACTTGGCGTCCCTGACCAAACTGTATTTGAGAACTTGGCGTCTCTGACCGAATTGTATTTGAGAACTTGGCGTCTCTGACCAACTGGCATTTGATTTGCATTTGAGAACTTGGCGTCCCTGACCGATTTGCATTTTGAGAACTTGGCGTCCCTGACCGACTTGTATTCGAGAACTTGGCGTCTCTGACCGAATTGTAGACACTGGAGGTGGTCTTCATTGGGGGCTGTTTTCATCCATTTGTGGACATTGGGGGTCGTCTTTAGCAAGTTGCAGACGCCGGAGCTTGTCTTTGGAAGCTGTAGATGCTGGAGGCTGTCTTCATCCGTTTGTGGACATTGGAGGTCGACTTTGGTGAAGATCATTCTTGCCGAAAAGGGGGATTTGATTTCACGTTTGAATTCCTGCATTCGTTAGTGAAGAGGAAGATGCATATATGACATTCATGATGACAGATGCATGCATAGAGCCAAAAATGATTGTGAGAGTATCACTGCATATGTTTGCGAGATGATGCATTTACTTGCTTTCGAAGATGCACCTAGCCTAAGCTTTTGACAGGGAAATTATGATTTATGATCTTCAATTCACTTAGGATTTTTCCTATTGATTCAAGTTTTGTGCATGCTACATGAGCCCTTGGGAGATTTTTGCATGGTTATGTATGTGTCTGGAGACTGTTTGGAACAGATTTTGAGCATGTGGGGGATGAGAACCCTTGATCGCGATTTAAACAGCGGTTGTTGGTGAGGTTTTGTCAGCAGTATCACATGGATCTCAATTTTGATGAGATTGGATTCGGATCCCGGGTTTTGATTGGAATTTTCTCTCTCAATCTTGGTCATTTGAAGCTGATGCTGACAGGCTCTAGGGCACGTTGATATGAGTGAAGCTTCTTTCATTTGGGTGAGCTGTGACCTCGGCCGAAACCTTATCCGGAGAATGATTTGATGGAATTGCTAATGCCGGGAGAAACCCTGATCTTGAATTCCGATGCTACGGGAGAGGCTGCCCGTGTACCAAGTTCCCGAAAGTTGAAATTCTTTCTTGATAAAATTCGGGTCCAAAAGACCGTCTTGACAAAGCCCCGGATCCTGAGTAGGCAAAGTCCGGATTTTGAAGAAGTGACTTGGCGAATCTATCTCGTAGTGAAGAACGCAATGTGGACCCAAGGATGACTATAGAAGTCCCATCTTAAAGAGCTGATACAGAGAACCGGGAGGACCGCTTAGCAAGCCCCAGCGTGAAGAAACACAGAGCAGTCCTATTGCAGAAGAGTCATCATGTGACCAAGGAGGCACCCATCTTTTCGGATCATAGTCAACCAGCCAATGGACAAGACTCAGAATGTTTACGTGCGGGGGCACATCTTTCGAAAAGTGGGAATGAATCCCGATTTTGTGTATACACACTCGCTTTAGGTTTGACTCTTTTGAGAGAGTATAAGCGTTACAAGGTGTGGAAAAGTGTATGGGAGCCCCCGCGCGTAAAGACAAGTGTTTGGCTCTATTTTCCTATGATGTAGAGAGAGAAGACTTGTCGAGACACTTGAAAAATTGTCTTATTCATGATGATCACAAGGCTGCTTAAAACCCTTTGTTAATGTTCGGGTTATTCAACTCCTAAATCTGATATGAACAAATATTTTGATTAATCACAAGGAGAAAACCAACTGATATCGAGGATCAAGCTCGGAAAGTGTATAGGGACGATCCCTGATGAGACCGGATTTTTTTTTCTTTATTTTTTTTGAGATTTGTTTGTGATTTCGACCGGACCATTTCTGGTTGCCTACGTTCCCTCCATTATGAAGAGCTCAGGTCGCCGTAGTTCGGGCCTATCCCGAATGAAAAGAGAACGAATGTTGAAATTCGAGGGTCTGAGGACCTTTGGGGATTTTGAGGATTGAATAACATATCCCCTTAGAGTGTCCATGAAAGACACGGATGCGAAGCCCCAGTGGGACATCCACGGCAAGTGTTTGTGAGGAGAAATGAAATATGCTCACATGAAGGGAAGGGTTGAATTTGCACAATCTTTGATTGGTAATTTTGGACCAAGATGGATTAGATTCCAATTTTAAGCAAGCAATGAAGCATTAATTTGATCCTGACATCGAGGATATTAGAATGAAACTGCTATCCGATAGGGACTGTAGTTGGGTTTCCGGGCTTCGATCGGCCATCGGGTGATTTTGGGAAATTTTGACCTCTTAAGATGAGAGGTCGGCTGGGCCTTTTGCTGACTGAACCTCTAAAGATGAGAGGTTGGCTTGTAGGGACGTGTTTGGGAAATCTATGGCGGGGAAGATTGATTGCCTCTAAGAATGAGAGGTCAAATTTTGACTTTGGCCAAAGGCGAGGGTAATGGGAGTATCCTCTAAAATAGAGAGGATGGCTTGGGATTGATTTAAGGTAATGGTGAGAGGAAGTCCAAGCTATCGACAACTTTTTGCGATCTTGCGAGAATTCAGGCTCCTTTTTGATCATTGAGAAGTCGGGGACTTTTGAGGACCGACAGTTCTTCTTTTTTTTTTTCTTTTTGTTTTTTTATTGTTTTTTTTTTTGTTTGTTTTTTTTTTTTTTTGTTTTTGTTTTTGTTTTTTTTTTTTTTTTTGACTTGGAAAGCCTCCTGAGGAGTTGAAGATTATCTTTGTCCTTCCTTCATGGCTTGAGATATTTTGCGCATCGCCGACTCTCGAAGCTAAACTCTTGGGCTCGCTTGGACTTTCTCTCAGTATGGAGCAAAAATGATGGCTAAACCGGGTTTCAAAACACGCCGATCTTGAAATGAAAGGGTAGTGTTTAGTGAGGGTGAGGTAATGGCTTTCCTATGGGTGAAAGGTTTCAACCGCAATCCCTACTGGATGACCTAAACGAGATTAAGTCTTCATTGCTTGCTTAAGCTTTATATGAGAAAAGATCCATGCAAATTCATCGAGCAACGAGATGATGATGATGAAAGGGATGTGAGCATATGAGATGCAAGATGGGGAGTTGGTAAGCCCCAATTTGGGAAGGATATCAATTGATTTTCTCACTCCGATTAGTTTAAATATTAATCATTTTCGAAGAATTAGTGGTTGAGCAGCACAAGTGATCATTTTGGATAAAACCATTTCAATTAAGTGTAACGTGGGTGCGCAAGTGATGTCTCGAGTCTAGCAAGAAAAGAAAAAAGACTTATATTAAAAATTAGACACTTAACCACTATGTCCAAAATGGACTACAACGACAAATGTCCAGGAAGGACTTAGGTGAAAGAAAAGTACTAGAACCTACGAAGGTTGACTCAAAAGACTATTTTAAAGATAGGTAGCCCCCAGTCTAGCCGCTCTTTCTTTGTTGAACCATGCATCTATTCTTCGACGCTGGAGACGGGAGCTATTGCAGACCTTTCCATCAGGATTTCATTGGCAACTTTTTGCTCAATCCAACCATCTTCATTGCCTGCGATGAATGGTTCATTGACCTTGCAAAGGGACGAGTCAAACTCCATTGTGCCCACAAGGCTTGAACCACCAAACTCGATCATGTTGACACTCATGTTGTTAGGGAGCGGGTTATTGATAGTATTAGGTCCTTCAGGCATCTCTAACCTCCCTTGCTCAATCAACCCTTGGATGGCCTTTTTCAGGGGGACGCAATCATCCGTCAGGTGCCCATGGTACTGATGAAAGGCACAATGCTTGGAGGTATCCAAAGGAGCGTTGGGGTTTCTAGGATGATAATTTTCCAAAGGCCGGAGCAAACCTTCTCTCACCAAACCTCTGAAGATATCACTCAAAGGCATCCCAAAGTTTCTCAAGTCTTGGAGCCGGGATCTGGATGCATCAGGCTTCTTGGGAACAAAGGAAGTGGCATTGTTACAGCCCCGTCCGCGCGTAGCCGATCGCCTCTTTGCCTTTAGCGAAAGTGAGAGTAGTTTTGGAGGGAGGAGCCCGATATCCGTAGGCAGGTGCAGCAGTCGGCTGCTGATTGTAAGCCTTTTCAAACTTAGCCCCGGAATTAACCATTGCACGCAAGTCAGCGTAGGGAAAGTGGCTGAGGGAAGCTCTCAAATGCGGCTTCAAGCATGACTGAAAGATGTCTAACTGCTCCTCGTCAGAGGGAGGAATGGCCATTTCACTGAGCTTTAAGTTCCATCTCTTATAGAAATCCCCAATATTCTCATTAGGGCGCTGCATCGTTGTTTGCAGGTCAACTCTGTTTGTCTCCCACTCCAAGTTGGCTTTATACTTATCTGTGAAAGTACTGGTAATTTGTTCCCAAGTAGCCCTAGCTTCAGGCTGCAATCGGAAAAACCATTTCAAAGCCCCTGACTTCAAAGAGAGACTAAAGTAATCGGCCAACTGCTGGTTTGTGCATCCCTTAGCCTTCATTGCCAAAGTATAGGTGTCCAAGTGAGTTTTAGGGCATGCACTCCCGTCAAACAATTCCAGAGTGGGCATCACAAACTTGTGAGGCAGGGGGACAATCGAGTCGGGATCTGTAGGCCGAAGAGCAGTGTTCTTTTTGGCGGTCAATTCAGCAATCTGTGCTTTCATTTCCTTGTGTTGCTCCATAAACCAAGCCAATTGGGGATCCAAAGGTGGAGCGGGAATTCCTGAGCCGATATTTGAGCCAGGAAGAGGACTAGCTGTTGGTGGTGCATTGGTGGAAGGAATACCATACTCCGGGGCATAGGTGAAAACCTGTCCTTGGCCCAAATTACCCTGGGGAGTGTAGGTAGGAGCTTGGGCAAAGGGATAGAACCCAGCGACTTGCTGTTGGCTTCCAATCGGCAGAGAAGATGGAGGCAGATCTGAGGTAGCCAGATGGCTTGGATTTCCGGAGTGAGGCCCATAAGTAGGCTTAAGTGCGGGCTGCTGTCCCTGGTTGTTGAATTGCATGGCTGGTTGTGGCGAGGATGCATAACCGAGAGGATACTGTGGTCCTGGTGATTCGGATGAAACCGGGATGAAGGCTTGATAACCCATAGAAGTCTGAGTGAATGGATTTGTGAAAGCTGTGTGAGGAGCAACTGAACCAGTACCATTCTGAGGAGGGGCTCCTGACTGTGGCCCAGAACCAGATTGTGGCGGCATTCCAAATTGTGGCTGTTGATGTGAAGGTCTGGATTGATCGGTTCCGAACTGAGGTGGGATTCCAATCTGCTGTGGCATTCCGAGGTATCCCCAACCATGAGAGGACATTCCGCATCGACTTTGCCCCCACCGAGGAGCCGTGAACCGATTCGTCCCATCGGGTTGCATGGATCCAGTGGTCCGACCTGCAGATCGAGGAACATGTGTTCTGGTAGCACCGAAGGAGGTTGGTGGTGGCATCCTGGAGTAATCGGGGCGACCGAGATTGGGATTGGGGTCATCCTCTTCTTCCACAGTGAAGGTGCCATCGGGATTGAGGCTGGCGGCCAAACCATGGCTCTTAATAGCCTCGATAAGGCTATTCACTGTGCTTCCTGTCGCATTCTCATCCGTTCTCGCTAACTGATTCCATTGCTGTTCGTCCGAGGAGTCCCGGGAGGCGGAGTGACGTTGTCCCCCTCGTTACGCAGATGCGGACATTCTCAAACCCGGAGTTGAAACAAACGGTGAAGCCGATGAGGCACTTGACTCTTCCCAACTTGATTAAACGGTGACCCGGTGCCCGAAACCAAGCTTTACGCGGAGCTGCTGGGGAAAGACACAAGGGTTCAGATGGCGGGAATTGAAGGAGGGTAGGTGTTTGGGCTCTTAGACTCATGCAACATGCAGTTATTTGTTCATGTTTACTTAAAACACGTTTTATTAACCTAATCGGTTGGAAAAGATTGTTCTTCTTTTTTTTTCGAACTACTCTGATTCCTGGATCAGTGGGCCCCGTCACTACGTCTATAAGCCCCTCGTATTCCACCCGTATTTCGACCTCCCGGGGTGGGCGGCCCGGGCGAGGGTCCTATGGGGCAAGCGGGTCCCACCGACCGAAAGAAAACGATCCTAGAAGTCGGTGGGTAATCGAGTCTTAACGAGCATTCGATGTAAATTACGGACAAGGCGACGTCAAAGTCAAGATCGTGTCCGAGAGCTCGACAAAAAAGGTCGGCATGATTTGGACTGATAAATGTCCGCAATTGATCTTGACTTGTCGTCAGTTAAGCCGTAATTAGGCATGGAATAACCGTTAATCCTTGATGACTCAGTGTCATGCTGGGAGTCAGTGTATAATTTGTGCCAGTCAGAGCCGAAGTTAAGGCGCCGGTCAATACCTTGGTCAAAGTCTGCGGCGGAAAGCCGGCATGACTTCGACTGATTAGGGACCCGAAAGATATTGAGTCGGTATGCCGACAAAGGCTTGAAAGGAAAGGTCTATACACAGACAGGGCATGACACGGACCAGACTAAAAACCAACCGGGTCTCGGACAAAGTGTGTCACGGACAAGTGCATGGTCGACACGAGGCTCCATGGGATGTTTGGGTAGTCCTGTGCTCATCCGAGAGGCGTAATAAGACCAAACGGACCGCGACAAGGATTTTCCCGGGTTAGGGACGTAGTGTGCAGTGTAAGGTCACGTGCGCGTAGTGTGCAAGCAGTCTATCTTCTTTTTCTGAGTAAAATAGAGATTTTTTTATGTGTCTTAAAAAAGCATGATGCATGATTTTTTTTTTGAATTTTTTTTTTGAAATTTTTTTTTGAAAATTTTATGAACACATAAGCACATAAGCACAAAAATTCCGACAGTTAGGGACATTATTCCGACAGTCAAAATTTTGACTTTTCCGAGGCGGCCAAAAACAAACACGAAAACTGTGCAAAAATCAACACACACAAAGCAAAGGATTTTCAAATGTTGAGACGGAAGCTTGACCCTCAAAAGCTTTTCCCTTTTTTTTTTGAAAATAATGATACCGGTACGTGGGATTGTTAGACCACAATTTATCCCCGACTCGTGTTAGGAGGCGATAACGGGAAATTTAGTGGTTTCCACCAATATACCAAGTATCATTTTTTTTTTAGAAAAAGCTTATCAGTCCCCAGCGGAGTCGCCACTGTGATGATGTTGCCAAATTTCCGAAGATTTTTCCATTTTTGTTTGAAAAAATCAACGAAACGGAGTCGCCACACCATTTTTATTTTAAGGGCCAAAACTTTGAAAAAAGCCCGAGATCAGAGATTTAGGTTCGGAGGTCATGTTACGCGTCGGGAAGGACGTTAGTGTGCACCCGACGCGCCTCGTAAAACGAGTCTTCCAAACATTTGAAATCCTTTTGTTGTGTGTGTGTGTGTGTGTGTGTGTGTGTGTTTTGACCAAAATGAGTTGAAACTGAGAAAAACAAAAATAGGGAACTCTTTATAAGACTTTGAACAATCCCCAAGATTTTTGGTATGATTTTTGGGTCGAGTCTTGGCACTCAAAAGATTTTTGGATTTGAAAAGCAATTCTGCCAGAATGAAAGAAGGCAGTTGACCCTTGACTTTGAAATGGACTTAAAGGCTTCAAAACTTCAGAATCTGGGGAAAGTCCGAGAATGAAAGTTTCTTAAAACACCCTAAATAGGGTTTCTGCAAAGGAACTTTCCATTTTGGAAGTAATTTGAGGGGTCAAAACCTTCTAGAAATCTCAGATGTGAAATCTGGATTTCCAGAAGCTGATGAACTGGCCTCTAAACGAAAAATTGAAAAAAGGAGTTTTACTTACTCAAAAAATAAAATAAAATTATTTCTGGAAAGCTCTGGATGTTTGCTACAAAAAGTGTTTTGTAGTCAACATCCAATTCCAAGTTTTACTGGGTCAAAAAAATAGGAAAATGGACTGAGGTCTCAGAACAATGCTACTGGACAGCAAGATGTTCTTGAGGGAAAATGTGATTTTTGGGGGATTTGCATCTATGTTCACCCCATTTTCATCCCTAGACTTGATACCACTACCTTTTCTTAAGTGGTTATCATATTCAAGTCATCCTTGGGGAATTTATGGGGTTGAAACATGTCCTTTGCAAAGGGAAAGGGGGTTTTGTAAAGATGAAACCAAGGAGAAAGAATTGACTAAAGATCTAAAATGTGGACCACTTGAGATGGTCATTCATGAAGATGAACTTCAAGATGACCATCTTAGGTCAAAACTCAAGTTAAACTAGACATAAAATAAGTCAAAGTAAGAAGAACAAGATGATCAAGAGATCAAAAGAGAATTTTAGGGTTTTGAGAAGGAGGGCTTTACCAATGGTGACACCCTATCTTCCTAGGCTTGGAATTTGACTTGAGGAGTATCAAGATTTGGTGTTTGGCTTGAGGAGTATCAAGGTTTGGTGTGTTTGATATTTGATTGGGAAAGATTCAAGAGAAAATGGTGGCAATCTAAGGATTCCCACTGTTTTCTCTCTATATTTCGCCGTAACTTCGTTCTTGTGAGTAAGTTGTGTTTGTAAACTGAGAGAGGAGGGTTTAATTTATAGGCCCTCTGAAAACTCAAAGATGTCCGCGCGGAGGTCCCTCAGAAACGTGCCTGGTGCATTAAATGCCGCTCCGTGCTTTGAACAGAAGAATATTTTTCAAAATATCGCAGAAATTGTTTTTCAACTTGTCAAGCTTCGGGATTTTCTTAATTCTTTTGCTTTTTTGGATTCCTTTTTTGGTTTAACTTTAAATAGCAAACCCTAACCTACCCTTGCTTGGTTAGAAAGGTTAGAGATTGTTAGAAATGTTAGAAATGTTAAAACTTTCGTTAACTTTCTAACGAAAAAGCTACCAACTCAAATTGGAGCACTTACACGGCCGTAAAACGTAAGCCCGATTTTTCTCCAATGAAACCCCCAGCAGCATTTCGAACTACTATTGGCTTGATTCCTCTAAGGATACGTAGGTAGCCTATCATTAGGCCCAGCCACCCGACCAAAACGATCACCCTCTCCTTCGGCAGCAGACGAATGAAGTCCACCGAAGGACCATCCATCCCAAACCATTAAGGGAAAACATTTCAAATCAAGGTCCGAGGCACCTAAAACGCCATCTTCAAGGTTCGAGGCACCTAAAACGCCATCAAGGTCTGAGGAACCTAAAACGCCATCATCTCCAAAGGTCTGAGGCACCTAAAACGCCATCTTCAAGGTCAGAGGCACCTAAAACGCCATCATTACCAGGTTGACACCTCAAAATAGTCATTCCAGGGTCAAAGACCCGAACTACGACTGGCTTGATTCCTCTTAAGGATACGTAGGTAGCCTATCATTAGGTTCAGCCATCAGACCGAAAATGGTCATTCCTATCCCCAGCAGAGCGGATATACAACTTCAGCCATCAGACCAAAATGGTCATCTCTTATCCCCAACAGAGTTTCTCTCAGCAATCGACTGCAGAACTCGCTCACCAGGTTGACATCCTAAAACAGTCACTTCAGGGTTAAAGACCCGAACTACGACTGGCTTGATTCCTCTTAAGGATACGTAGGTAGCCTATCATTAGGTTCAGCCATCAGACCGAAAATGGTCATTCCTATCCCCAGCAGAGCGGATATACAACTTCAGCCATCAGACCAAAATGGTCATCTCTTATCCCCAGCAGAGTTTCTCTCCGCAATCGACTGCAGAACTCGCTCACCAGGTTGACATCCTAAAAACAGTCATTCCAGGGTCAAAGACCCGAACTACGGCCGGCTTGATTCCCATTCGGGATACGTAGGTAGCCTATCGCTAGGTTCAGCCACTCGATCACTTGATCATCCTGTCAAATATGGAGCCTTACTCTTATCGACGACCCCGCTTCCTTCGAAAGCGCCGTCGCCGAGGGGCTACTGTAAGTGCTCCAATTTGAGTCGTTAGTATTTTCGTTAGAAAAATAACGAAAGTTTTAACATTCCTAACATTTTTAACTATTCCTAACTTTTCTAACAAAGTAAGGGTAAAGTAGGCATTGCTATTTAAAGATAAGCCAAGAAAAGAATCTCAAAAAGAAAAGAAATTGGAAAAATCCTAATCTGGTAAGCTGAAAAACAGCAACCAGTTTGAATTTTCTGGAAATATTCCTTGTGTCCAAAGCCTGGAGCTGCATTTAATGAACAGTGCACGCTTCCACTCATGTCCGCGCGGATGACTATGGCAATTTCAGAGGGCTATAAATTGAGGCCTTCAGTCACAGAAAAAAGGGGGACACAACACATTTCACAACTGCACCTTGGCGAAAATAGGGAGAAAACAGTGAGAATTCTCTAGAATTGTCACCTTTTTCTCTTAATTATTTTCCCAAATCCCACTCACTCTCAAATTCAAACACTCACATATTCAAGCCTCATACACAAACACAAGGAAGATAGGTATAACCTCCCTCTCCTTACCCTAAATCTCTCTCATCCATGCATGCATTTTCAAACTCCAAAATGTAGTTTGTTCATCTTCTTGCCCTAGATCCAAGAAGATCACCATGGAAGTTCATCTCCATGGTTGATCTTCTACAAGGATTAACATTATCTTCAAAGTGTTCTTATTTACTTGCAAATGCATTTTCAAAACCCTAAAAACCATTTTCATACACCAAATCTTCATTTTCAAGGATAAAATCCCCCCTTCCCAAGCAAATGAAATGCTTAAGTCCTAATGTACCCCAAGGATGGTTTGATATAGTAGATCACCACTAAAATGTATAGTGACTACTAATCAAAACCTAGGGAAATGGGTACAAGCATGGATGCAAAACCCCCCTTAAAATCATGTTTTTCTTCTTAAGAAAGTTGCTGTCCAGTAGCAATTTTCTAAGACCTCTGTCCATGGTCTAATTTTTTGGACACAGATAAACTTGGAATTTGGTGTTGACTACAAAACACTTTTTGTAGCCAACATTCAGAGATTTCCATACATATTTTTATTTCATTTTTTGCGTGAGTAAATCTCCCTTTTTCAAATTTTTCTTTTAAAGATCAGTTCATCAGTCTCTGGAAATCCAGATTTCACATCTGAGATTTCCAGAAGGTTTTGGTCCCTCAAATCATCTCCAAAATGGAAAGTTCTTTCACATAAATCTTATTTAAGGTGTCTGAAACAACTTTCATCCTCTGAGTTTCCCCAGATTCTGGATTTTTAAGCCCTTAAGTCCATTTCAAAGTCAAGTGTCCACTGCCTTTCTCATTCTGGCAGAATTGAGTTTTAACTTCAAAAAATATTTTGAGTACCAAAACTCAACCCAAAAATCATACCAAAAATCATGGGACTTGTCCAAAGTCTAATAAAGAATTCCCAATTTTTTCTTTTCTCAGTTTCTATTTATTTTGGCCAAAGTAACACACACACACACACACAAATGGTTTTTAATGCTTGGAAGACTCGTCTTACGAGGCATTCCGGGTGAACACTAACGTTCTTCCCGGCGTGTAACGTGACCTCCGAACCCAAATCTCTCATTTTGGGCATTTTTCAAAGTTTTGGCCCTTAAAACAAAAATGGCGTGGCGACTCCGTTTTCCGGTTTTATTTGGTTTTCAAAGAAACGAAAAATTGAATTTTTCCGCGAATGGCAACATCATCACACCTGGCCGTGTCAACCTTGGAGCGGCCATGCAGCTAGTCTTGGAGCGGCCGTGCAAGTCTTCCAAATTCGAATTCAAATCTGGCGCCAAGGGTGCACGGCCGTGCAAAATCCTTGACACGGCCGTGCAAAGTGGTGACTACAGATTAAAAGGCACTTTTTGAAAGCACCTTCTTGAAGAGTTCCCTCCCCCTTATAAAAAGACCCTTTGTAATCAGTCTTACATACAATTTTACAGACGAAATACATACAGAATTTTAGTGATATTCCATTGTATAGCACTTGTGATATCAATTTCCAAAGATCATTTGAAGATCAAAGTTCATATTTTGTTCTTGAAGTACTTTGGAGAAAAGCAATAAAAGTAAAGCATCATTTCAGCCATTTGCCTTCTATTTCATCATAAGTTTTCTTACTCTCTCCTTTATTTTAATTGCTTATTTGTTCTAGATGGCTAGTGAATAAATCCCCCTTATTCTTGGGGTTGGAAACTCAAAAGCATATATGTTCATCATCTAAAAATGAATAGTCTTGTCTTCTTTCTTCATCTAAACAATTTCTCTATATTATTCTCAAAATGCCTTACATTTTAGAGACGTCCAATTTGTATGATTCAGTCAATTGAGAGAAGTACCTAGCGGAGAATCTCGATTGACAGAACCATATAAAGAAACTAGGTTCCATTGATCACGAAAGTAGTTCAACGGCCTAGGGATGTTCCTTTAATGGAAAGTATGTTGACTCTCGTTCTTAGTGAATTCTTACTAATTATGGTCAGCTAAAGATAAGTCGGAACGCCCGTTTGTGACAGGGCGGGGATAACGTAAACGGAAATCTCAAACAGTTAGGACATAATTAGTGAAGAATACAATGCTACTGCCTTGACCGTGAGAAGTAGCGTAAGCCTAACATACCATCCTTGATTTAAATGAAAACCTTTATTTCTAAGACAATGACAATTTGATGAACAATGTTATGTGTATGATTTCCAATCCCGAGAATGCTTCGCTTTATAAGAGTTTTATTAAAATATTTTCTATTTATGTTCTTCTTATTTTCAAAATCAAAACTTCATCTCCCCCCAATCTTTTCTATAATTCTAAAGACAAAAATATCTCCAAAATAAACCCTGTCCCTGTGGGATCGACCCGTACTTGCACCCGCTATATTATAATAGCCCGTGCGCTTGCGGATATAAATAAGACGTTAGGTTTCGACCGAACAAAAGGGCAGACTAGGTAAAAGAAAGGGTGTGCATAAAAAAAAAAGAAAAGAGGAGGCCTTGTCCCGCGCGAGATTACCCCTCGGCCTGAAACCATATTTTGTCCTTTTTCTCTCAAAAATAAACTATGTTAGACCTGAGCCTCTTATTTAATTCCTGTAAAAGAGGAACGTAGGCAGCCTTCTGTTAGTACCCGTCCTGAAAATACCCCTGATAGGCATTAAGGAACCTATGAGGACCTCTCAGTCACTTATGAGTTTCAATAGGCTCAAGTAATATTTCCCCGAAAGCCCTTATTTGTAGTTTTAGAATCCCGATAGACCAAATGTCAGCTAAAACTTCCGAAGGCCATAACTTTCTCATACGAACTCCGTTTTGGGCCCGCCACATATCAAATCGAACGCGAGAACAAGATCTACGCAAAGGTTCGATCGACCCTTCTCAAAAGTGCCGATCGACCCTTCTCAAAAGTGCCGATCGACCCTTCTCAAAAAGTGCCGATCGACCCTTCTTTTAAAGTGCCGATCGACCCTTCTCAAAAGTGCCGATCGACCCTTCTCAAAAAGTGCCGATCGACCCTTCTTTTAAAGTGCCGATCGACCCTTCTCAAAAGTGCCGATCGACCCTTTTCTTCAGTCCAGCCCATTTCCCGAGCACTATAAATACGTGCACACTTCTTCATTTTTAACACACGCATTTTTACACGGAGAAGTCAAGACTAGACTTGATTTTCCCTTCCACGCATCTCCCAATATCGCTCCGAATCTTGCTAGATTCGACCCCAAAGTCTTGCCACAATTGGTAAGTCTTTTATTTAAATATTCCGTTCTTTATTATTATTGTTGCGCTATATAATTTATTTGCATGCTTAATATGTTTTAATTGTGCCTATATGCTAGATTTAGGACTGTTTTAATATATTTAAGTATGCATAGCCAAGGATGATCTAAGGTTTCATCCAAGAAATCCGATGGATCTAGGAACTATTTATTTCCTCCCTCCTTAGTAATAATCATCCCATGATCAACAATTCCCCAAGGATGAACATTGATTAGTGCACCTTCCGAGGGCCTAAATCAAAGGTTCTAGGGTGTGATCATCAATTAATTCTTTCTATCCCCTCCTCCTTATGCATAATCCCGCTTCTTCTATCTATTCCTGTAAACACCGCACACAACCAACACCCCATATGCTAGAAAGACCGATCCGTCGGGCAATAGGAGTGATAACGTTTCTTCTTCTGTTGTAACTTGACCCCTGAACCCAATCACATGCTTAGCCTTTTTTCAATGCTTTGGGCTATATCAAAGCGGCGTGGCGACTCTCATAAAATTAAACTAATATTTTTAATATGGTTTAAAACGAGTGTCACTTAATGAATATCCCATTTCGGTCCGACTTTACATGATTATTTATTTTAAACCTCCGAATGCGCGTTGCATCGGGATGGGGTATTCACAGTGGCGACTCTGCTGGGGACTGTTTTGAAACTTTTTCAAACTTAGTGGGTCAGACTTTCATTTTCCTTTGTGGTGTTGTATTTTGCTTTCTTTTTATTTTCTTTATTCTTAACTGTCACATTGCATGCATGCATCTCCTAAAATAAAATCTTTCTCTTTTTTCTCTTAAAAAGAATTAGACTTTTTTGCCTCACACTACCACTAAAGTCCGTGTCACACTGCACAGACACCCTTAACCCATCGGAGAAGCCAAAGTGCGGGAAGTGTGGTGATCATGTCGCCTCCCTTTCGAGTCTCACTTGGTCATCCACTCATTAGTGCGCTTCGGCTGCACGGTGGGAGCCTGAAACCTAACCCTTGTGTTGCCCACTTTGTTAGGAGTACACTCCCTGTGACCGGTTGGTTTGACTAGTTTTTCATATAGACAATTAATAAGGTCTTTATGATAAGTCACTACGAATCAGTGATAAGTCAAGATCTATAGAGAGAAAAGAGCACTAAAAATTTGATTTTCTTTTAAAGGACGTGCCATGTAAGGTTGAGTGCTTGTTAAAAGATCTTGTCTTATCATAGGTCTGTAGTACTTCCCATAAATATCATATTAAGTGTCTATACGAGATGGTTAGTCATTAGGATCCACCACTTTAGGACCTTTAGTTAGTTGTGAAAAGGGGGTATCCTTTCCAACCAAATGTAGGTTCTATAAAAATAGAAGGCTTTTTTGTAAATAAAATGCTTAACTATCCCTCAATTTTGGACCTTACAAGTTCCACTCTTCACCTCTTGGACCATTCGCGGTTCGCTCTCTCTAATTTGGACCATCCTAGGTCCACTTTCTCAATCTAGGACCCTCCGAGGTCCACTCTTCATTCCTAGGACCCTTCGAGGTCCACTCTCCATTTCTAGGACCCTCTGAGGTACACCCTTTGCCTCTTGGACTATTCGTGGTCCATATCATCAATCTTGGACCCTCCGAAGTCCACTCTTCATTTCCTTGGACCATTCGCGGTCCACTTTCTTAATCTTGGACCATTTAGGTCTACTTTTTAAACTAGGACCCTCTAAGGTCCACTCTTTGCCTTTAGACAAGTCGCGGCTCACATCCCTCATCTCTTGGACCATTCGAGGTCCACTTCCTCTACTATGGACTACCATAGGTCCACTCTCTCTATCTTGGACCGTTTAAGGTCCACTCTTCATCTCTTGGACCCTTCTAGGTCCACTTTCTCTACTACGGACCTTCAAAGGTCCACTCTCTCTAATTTGGACTATCCAAAGTCTATTCTCTCTATCTTGGACCGTTTAAGGTCCACTCTTCATCTCTTGGACCATTCACGGTCCACTATATCTACTTTGGACCATCCAAGGTCCACTTTCTCAACCTAGGACCCTTTGAGGTCCACTTTTCATTTCTTGGACCATTCGCGGTCCATTCTCTCTATTCTAGACCATCCAAGGTCCACTTCTCATCTCTTTGACCCTTCGTGGTCCTCTTCCTCTACTATGGACCGCCTTAGGTCCAGTCTCTCTATCTTGGACCGTTTAAGGTCCACTCTTCATCTCTTTGACCCTTCGTGGTCCTCTTCCTCTACTATGGACCGCCCTAGGTCCAGTCTCTCTATCTTGGAATGTTTAAGGTCTGCTCTTCATCTCTTTAACCCTTCGTGGTCCTCTTTCTCTACTATGGACCCCTAGGTCCACTCTCCCAATCATGGACCATTCAAGGTCCACTTCTCATCTTTTGGACCTTTCTAGGTCCACTTCCGCTACTATGGACCCCTAAGTCCACTCTCTTAATGTTGGACCGTTCAGGGTTCACCCCTCTCCTCTTGGACCCTCCGAGGTCCATTTCCTCCACCCTAGGCCATCCAAGGTCCGCTCTCGAGTATTAGATCACCCATGATCTATTCCTCTTCTCTTGAACCCTCTGAGGTCCACTACTTTGGACCATTCAAGGTCCACTCCTCAATTTAGGACCCTTTGAGGTCCATTATCTCTATCTAGGACCATTAAAGGTCCACCCTTCCACCTGAGACTCTCCGTGGTCCACCTCTCATCTCCCGGACCATCCATGGTCCACTCTTCTACCTTAGACCATCCATGGTCTATATCCTACACTTAGGACTACCTGTCATCTCTCGGACCACTCTTGGTCCATTCTAAGACCCTCCAAGGTCCACTCTTCATCCCTTTGACCATCCATGACCACCCATGGTCTACATCCTTCAGGTTAGGACCCTTCAAAGTTCCACCTCTTATCTCTTGAACCATCCACAATCTGCTCCCTTAGTCTCAAAACCATCCATAGTTTAGATCCTGTATCTCTAGCACCCTTCAGCCAAAGACCCACCTAGATCAAATCTCTCTCGACTCATCTAGACCAAACCACCATCTAGGGCCTACCTAAGCCAACTTACCAATCAAGGCCAATTCTCATCCAAGTCCAATTAACTCGTCTAGATCACCCTCACTTATATTTGACCAAGGACCGAGTCATCCTCCTCTTCCTTTTTCACCAAACGGACTCTCTTACATTCATCCTCTCTCTTTCTCTAAACTTAACCCTGGTTGTATCATCAATCGGGGGCCCCTCGAACTACGGTGACCTGAGACTCGTACCATAAATGGTAAGGGTTACGTAGGCAACTTCAGCCCAGTCAAACTCTCAAATTGTGGAGATCAACTATTTTCTCGAAGAGGCCTTAAGATTAATTATGAGTCTAATTCAACTCATTGGTTTGACTCTGCCATATGTTCTTGCAGAATTCTACATCATGTCCATGGAGAAAAGCATTGAAGCCCTTAAAGAAGTCTCAGACATGAGGTTGGGAGTGATCAACCTCCTCAAAGACATGCATGAAATTGAGCAGCGCCATTTGTCTTACATTCACGAGTACTTGAGAAGAGCTCTTCCTCCTGTTCAGTTCCAGAGTCCCTACCATCCACATGATTGTGGTCCCACTTATGGTCCAACACATCAAAATTTCTCATTCAAGATGCCTGCTGTGGCCACCAACCAACGAAGGGCACCAATACCCGAGTCACTCCCAAATTCAATCCAATGGAAGAAGATCGACAAGGAGCAGTTTGATGACTTAGGAATGCCCGTGGGTGAGTTCTTCGACATTTTGGTGGGAAAGAGTTTGATCAAGCCGCTCGATAATTACAAGCCTGTTAATAAGAGAGCTAACTTGGATACATCCAAGTTTTGCAGATACCACAAGTACGTTGGGCATACCACTGACAACTGTAAGCAGCTGAAACACTTGATCCAAAGTTTGATCAATCAAGGCCTCATTGATGAAGAAGCCCTCGTACTTCAAGGAAGGATTTAGATTCATTCAGTCTTGTAGGTTTTAGTGTGTCTTTCTTACGTCCACTTTGGGCATTGGTATGTAATGTCCACTTTGGAATAGTTACTTCAATAATAAAAGAGTCTTTCTTTCCTTTCTCTCTAGACTTGAGACATAATCTCGCAATACTTTTAAGAAGATTGTCTTATTTATAATTATCACTTGATTGCTAATCTCACTGATAAATTCACCGGCTAATAACAAAGTAAACAATTAATCTCAAAATAACAAATGCTTTGATTGGAGTGAACAACTCACTGTCCCTTCTTCATACACACCATCCCTATACACCCTTCTCTCATACACTCTCTCCATACTCCACCATATACTTTTTGTACACTATCTCCAGACCCTCTCCTTGTACATGCCCTCTATACTTTCTCAAGCATACACTTCCCCAAATACACTCTCCCCCACTTGACCTCCTTTCCATATGGTCAAGACAAGCACAAAGACCGTTGTTGCTCATCATCAGAGAATAGATGCTCACGCCACTACCATTCAAAGAAAGCGCAAGGGGCTGTTCTTATCCTTCACAAGTGCTACATGAATATCAACTTGGGGCTCACCAACCCCCCAATCTCGCGTCTCCTCTGATTTTCCATTTGATCGATAAGCTTTCGTTGAATATGCTCACATGTCTTTCTTATAGTCCGAATATATTTTGCCTTACTTAATGAGTCGGTTAAATGAGTTTGCTTTTATTTTAAATACTCTTTTGAGAATGCTATCCAGTAGCGATTGAAGCTTGAACCTCTCACCATAGGAAGCCATAACCTTATCTTCACTAAATAAAACCCTTTCATTTCAAGATCGACAAGTTTTGAAACCCTAAGGAAGAAGCCCATACTAGGGGCTCCCCTGACTCACAAAGCTCAAGAAAGGCGGAATGCAAAAGAAACTCATACAAGGGGCTCCCTCGAGGAGACCACCTCCAAGAAGGAAAAGGTAAACGCATCCTAAGGCATATACGCTAGGGGCTATCACGAGCAAACAAATCCGAAGGTTTTTCTCGAGAAGAGGCTGTCAAAAAAAAAAAAAAAAAAAACCTCCATCACTCCGAAGTAAACCTCCCATCTCAAAGGTTGTGAAAACGAGACATCGAGTGGAGGTCCCATCGTGATCAAGTTACCTGCTGAAATCACAACAAACTCGTGAGAAGAAACAACAAAGACTCCCTCTTGGACAAATCCCGTAAACCAATTCCAAAGTCCATCCTCTCACTTTTAGAGGATTCCATCACCACCCTTGACCGCGTCAAAATCAAAGTTAACCTCACTCTTAGAGGTTCTGAAGAAGCAACAACAAGAAAATTCCTTTACCCTAGAGATCCCAAACACATCCCTCAAACCAACCTCTCAGCAAAAGGCCCAGCCGACCTCTCACTTTAAGAGACCATATTAAGCATCACCTAATGATCGATCGCAACCCAAAGCCCAACTACAACCGCTACCGGATGGCATTCCCATTGAGTCACTTGTTATCCCACGTGAGCATATTACACACTCTCCCCAAGTTTGGGAACTCGTCCTATTCTTGAAATTCGTTCATTCGACTCCTCAAAACACTGTCTGCAAAAGTCTCACTGGGGCTTCGCATCCGTGCCTCTCAGCGGCACTCCGGTAAAAGCAAGGAGACGCGCGCCAGGGACTACTCCCCTCGGCTTGCGAGGATAAAGGAACAGCGAATCTTAAAAGAATGAAAAATAGAAGGGGCTATAAACAGTCAAATTCCCACCTTTTCTCCCACTCCAATCTTTTTTCTATTTTTCACTC
The DNA here is from genome assembly GCA_022495995.1 of Adenophora triphylla var. japonica. Lineage (NCBI taxonomy): Eukaryota > Viridiplantae > Streptophyta > Magnoliopsida > Asterales > Campanulaceae > Adenophora > Adenophora triphylla. The sequence goes on from JAFEMH010000340.1 coordinate 483,817, forward strand.
TTTCCCATGAAGAAGATCAATGCAGCGGCAGCCCGCACGACAATTATCACAGAACAGTCCAGAGCAACAAGCAACAACGGAACATCTAAAGTCAAGCCCGATTCCACCATCAATCAATTTTCTCCTATTCCAGATTCAAATCAAAGCAGTCATTATTTGTTTAATTATATAATTGGAATTTGATAAACCAATCAGTGAGGTCCATTCTAGAGCAACCAAGGTATAATTTTGAATAAAACAATTCTTCAAATGTCTCGACAAGCCTTCTTTTCTACAATCTAGGAAGGGCCAAACACTTACTTTCTGCCGAGCAGGGGCTTCCATACACTTTTCCACACCTTGTGATGCTTACACTCTTCCAAAAGAGTCAAACCCAAAAGCGAGAGTGTCATACACGAATTCGGGACCCATTCCCACCATCGAAAAATGTGCCCCTGCACATATACATTTCCGAGTCTTGTCCAGCGACTGATTGACTGGGTCGCCTTCGTGGCCACAAGATGACTCTGTCTGCAATAGGGATACATTGAATCTCTCCAAACTGGGGCTTTTGTTAAGCTGTTCTCTCAGGCTCTCTTTACCGGATTCCCTTTCGGGTTTGCTTTGCATCATCGACTGGGGCTTCGCCATGGTCACTTCATCAAACATTGAGGCTCCCCGGAAATGGGTCGACTATGTGGCCAGGGGGCTTTAAACAAAAATCAGGGCTCCAACAAAGTCATATCTAGCAAAAAGGGCATCCCTTGTCATCAAGATCAGCATGTGGCAAACTCTTTGAGTTAGTTAGAAACATAATTAATCATAAGGCATCCTTATCAAAATAACATACTTTCAAAATGCCACCCTCCTTGGCACCTTGTTTACAAAATCACTCTTTGGTCTCCACAAATTTTCAAACTCTTCAAGTCTATCAAAGACGCCTCTCTGTGACTCTCAAGATGACTCGGTCCTACCCCTTATCTCTGGACATCAAACTTCATCCAATCCCATCTTCTATCATAGACACCTACTCAGCCTCGCCTTGCTCAAACCATAATCTTCCCGCTCAAATTGCCTTGTTCAAATACCTCTCAAAAACCCTAGCCTCAAGCCTAGGTGACAAATACCTCTCAAAAACCCTAGCCTCAAGCCTAGGTGACAAATACCTCTCAAAAACCCTAGCCTCAAGCCTAGGTGACAAATACCTCTCAAAACCCTAGCCTCAAGCCTAGGTGACAAATACCTTTCTAAACCCTAGCCTCGAGCCTAGGAGACAAAGCTCCTCTCTAAACCCTAGCTTCAATCCCAATTCAATTTCTAGGGTGACTTCCTTATACGTCAATTTCTAGGGTGACTTTTCATTGCAGTGTATAAAAATAGAAAAGTGCCCACAAATAGAAAATACTAAATTAATTTGTCAAAATCTGTACATAAAATATTTGCATCATACTAACGAGTCAGCATAAAAATAGAGTCTGCATATAGTCTTTCTTTTTTACAGGAGTCACAAAAAAAAAAACAATAAAAATAAAAATCCTAATGGCCCCGACGGGAGGTCGAACTGCGACCACGGGAGAACCTAGAGGCTGAACTACCCTCATCTTGGGACCTTTGCCTGCGCTGGACTGGATCCGCGTCCACTGACCTCCGAGACTGGCAAGAAAGTGCCTGCACTGCACTCCTCGAGCCTCGGCCTCAATACATTAGTCTGCCTCACAGCCCACACATAAGAATCACGGGTAACCTGCAAAATCAGATACGAGGGTCACACCAAGGCTAAAACATAAGGATCGATGCATAAAAGGAGAAGTAAGAGGTATACCCCGCCGGCACTGTATGGAGGAAGCTGAGCAGCCTTGACCTCGTCGACCTCACGTGGGGCGTCAAATCTACTCTCACCTAGTCACCCAGTAGGCACAAAGAAGTGGTCGAGGAAACGGGGGGCATGTCTACTATCTCGGGATGCCCAACACCCACGCCTCGGGGATAACTAAGCCCTGATCCCCTATACCGGCAGCCTCAGCAGCCCGCCTCACCACCTGTGGTGACCTCAGAAAATGCTCCACGAAGGTCAGATAATCCATATCAGACCGGAACTCAGAAGCAGGGATCCCGTGCAGATAATCCTCCCTCCTCGCCAAGCGGTTGGGATACCACATGTTCCTAGGAGGATGTTGGGGCGCATAAAGCGGAGCCCACGCATAATGCTGTCTAGCCACCCGCTCTCCCAGGTACATCTCATCAGCGGACAAACCAACCAACAACCTACGGGAAGCAGTAACAACCCGGACATCAACCTGCCTCTCTCGAAGCCTCGGGAGTCCAAGGGTAAAGCGAAACTCAATCCTCCAGGGGACCACCGAAACTTCGCCCTCGGCTCGCGGACCGTCTTCTGGACCCCCTCGATCCTGTTCTCTTTCCTCCAAAAGCGCAAGACAGGCACATCTCGAGTCTGGTCACGCAAAGTAAACGGCGCAACACTAAAAACCTCGTAGACCCATGCCTGCAAAAGACGCGAAAAGCAGATATGCATGAGGACAGAAGGACAAGTAATAAGTAAGAGGACAATAAAAATGACAAAAGCTGACATACCTCCAGAACAAAGCGAAAGGAAGAGGTCAAAGGAAGAGGTATTGGACCGAGACAGTCCGTGAGCCTGACTCAGCCAAGCCGGCCCCTCCCCAGGAGATATCTCGCACCAGATCCAAATCCTCCAAATCACCCAACAAATAAAATCGACATACTGGGCCTGAGTTGGGAAAGAGGGCCACTGAGAAGCCGTACCAGAGAAATCCCCGAACAGTCAAATCTTTGGGTGACCCCCCGGACAGTCAAATCTTTGGGTGACTCCCCGTACAGTCAAATCTTTGGGTGACTCCCCGTACAGTCAAATCTTTGGGTGACTCCCCGTCTGATCGAATCTTTGGGTGACTCCCTGCGAGCCAATCTTTGGGTGACTCCCCGTCTGATCAAATCTTTGGGTGACTCCCCGTACAAATCGAATCTTTGGGTGACTCCCCGCAGTACCAAATCTTTGGGTGACTCCTGCACATCGAAATCTTTGGGTGACTCCCCGTATAGTCAAATCTTTGGGTGACTCCTCGTACAGTCAAATCTTTGGGTAACTCCCCGAACAGTCAAATCTTTGGGTGACTCCCCGGACAGTCAAATCTTTGGGTGACTCCCCGGACAGTCAAATATTTGGGTGACTCCCCGAACAGTCAAATCCTTTGGTGACTCCCGTGCAGTCACGTATCCTTGACACCACACAGTACTAATGCCCATTCGTTTCTCTCCCCGGCAGTTTTCTGAACTACGACTCGGCTTGATTCCTCTTGGGATACGTAGGTAGCCCGACAAGGGTTCAGCCGCTCGACCTACCTGGTCACCTTTCATTTTGCGACTCCGCTCGAGTTCAAACATCAAATCCGCAAGCTCATCATTCCACCCCTGAAATCCCTTTTTTCAAGATGGATCCTATCTTAATCGTCGACCCCACTTGTCTTACAAGAAGCGTCGCCGAGGGGCTACTGTTAGTACCCGTCCTGAAAATACCCCTGATAGGCATTAAGGAACCTCTGAGGACCTCTCAGTCATTTATGAGTTTCAATAGGCTCAAGTAATATTTCCCCGAAAGCCCTTATTTGTAGTTTTAGAATCCCGATAGACCAAATGTCAGCTAAAACTTCCGAAGGCCATAACTTTCTCATACGAACTCCGTATTGGGCCCACCACATATCAAATGGAACGCGAGAACAAGATCTACGCAAAGGTTCGATCGACCCTTCTCAAAAAAGGTTCGATCGACCCTTCTTAGAAAGGTTCGATCGACCCTTCTCAAAAGTGCCGATCGACCCTTCTCAAAAGTGCCGATCGACCCTTCTCAAAAAGTGCCGATCGACCCTTCTCAAAAAGTGCCGATCGACCCTTCTCAAAAGTACCAATCGACCCTTCTCAAAAAGTGCCGATCGACCCTTCTTTTAAAGTGCCAATCGACCCTTCTCAAAAGTGCCGATCGACCCTTTTCTTCAGTCCAGCCCATTTCCCGAGCACTATAAATACGTGCACACTTTTTCATTTTTAACACACACATTTTTACACGGAGAAGTCAAGACTAGACTTGATTTTCCCTTCCACGCATCTCCCAATATCGCTCCGAATCTTGCTAGATTCGACCCCAAAGTCTTGCCACAATTGGTAAGTCTTTTATTTAAATATTCCGTTCTTTATTATTATTGTTGCGCTATATAATTTATTTGCATGCTTAATATGTTTTAATTGTGCCTATATGCTAGATTTAGGACGGTTTTAATATATTTAAGTATGCTAGCCAAGGATGATCTAAGGTTTCATCCAAGAAATCCGATGGATCTAGGAACTATTTCTTTCCTCCCTCCTTAGTAATAATCATCCCATGATCAACAATTCCCCAAGGATGAACATTGATTAGTGCACCTTTCGAGGGCCTAAATCAAAGGTTCTAGGGTGTGATCATCAATTAATTCTTTCTCTCCCCTCCTCCTTATGCATAATCCCACTTCTTCTATCTATTCCTGTAAACACCGCACACAACCAACACCCCATATGCTAGAAAGACCGATCCGTCGGGCAATAGGAGTGATAACGTTTCTTCTTCTGTTGTAACTTGACCCCCGAACCCAATCACATGCTTAGCCTTTTTTCAATGCTTTGGGCTATATCAAAGCGGCGTGGTGACTCTCATAAAATTAAACTAATATTTTTAATATGGTTTAAAACGAGTGTCACTTAATGAATATCCCATTTCGATCCGACTTTACATGATTATTTATTTTAAACCTCCGAATGCGCGTTGCATCGGGACGAGGTATTCACACCTTCGGGTTCGGTCTAATCAAATAAATAAATCTAATTTTGTCCTTTTATTAATCAAATGCATTTTATTAATGACAAAAGGGAAATCCTAACCACAACGACTAATTTGCTAAGCTAACAATCTTGAAAAAAAAAAACAATAAAATAAAACTATTGATCTATCAAAGAAATTTCTTAGTACTCTCTAAGATCTAGCCTCTCATTGACTTGGTAGGCCGACGGACATGATCACCACCGTCATCGCGATCTCTCTTGCGCTTTGGGCCCTTCGAAGCAGAATATCCCTCGAGGCGAGTAAAAACGGACTCCGAAAGCCTCTTGAAGACATTGGGCCTATCTAAAGCTTGCGTCTTTCAAGGCATACCCTTGCCTCGCCTCTCATACCAATGCCCATCAAGAAAATCCTGGGTTGGATCAGTCCGTACATTAGCAGGATCAGACTGAGTCTCGCTCCTTCGCAAAATACTGCTAGCTACAAAGGAATCCCCTAACAGTGAAAGCCACAAATCATCAATCTTCTCCACATTAGGATGACCGGTATGAAGGAACCAATCCAAATACTTGTCAGATAAGAAGACGCTTGCATCAAAAGTCCGAAGGTTTGACCTGTTGTGAATATAGCCCTCCACCACCAAGCAAACCTACAAGAACGATTAGAGCACACAAAATCTAGCACAAGAAATAAATCACAAAGAAGAACAAAGAAATTGTTAACCCAGTTCACCAATTTGATTGGCTACGTCTGGGGGCACTACCAAGCCAGGATCTTCCACTATAATATGTGTTATGTTGTTACAATGAGTTTTGGGGCGGAAATTTACTTATATATGACCTAGGGAAACAAACCAAACCCTAGACAAACAAGGAATTTTGGACTGTTGAAATGGGCCTAGCGCGGCCGCCCTCCTCAGAAGCACGGTCGCGCTACCATCCAGAAACTCCAACGCCTTTGAACAATTCCCCAGCGCGGTCGCCCTCAGTCAAGCGCGGTCGCCCTCAAAGAATTTCCCCCGAGCATCAGTTACGGTCCAAGAGCGCGGTCGCGCACATCACCTGTGCGGCCGCTCTTGACTCCAGCAAATCCAGACAAATTTCTTCTCCCTTGCTTCGATGTCTAACCCGGTTGGTCCTCTATCCCAATAATCTCCCACCTAGAGATCAACCACACATATAAGCCCCGTATCCGTTCTTTAACTCACCCTTGGTGTCCTCCTAGTGCTCACCTCGATCATGGTAGTGCCATCCTCCTCTCCTATTCTCCAAGCCCAATTGAAGCTTTGCACAGCTTCAACTTCTCAAGGTTTACAACCTTTGTCAACATGTCAGCTGATGAGTGAGTTTTACACTCATCCATTGACTACTTCTTGAACTTATTATTTGCTTAATCCTTGAGTTTTGGGTGTTTAATGGTTGTTTTTAGTGTTTTTAGTTTCAGTGGTTGAATTGTGGAAATTGGGAACAATATGCGAATAAATCAAGTGGAACAATGAGATGTGGAAATTGTGGAACGGACTGAGTACAAATGGGCATTAACAAATGGAAGAAGGGGCCAATGCAAGCAAGGAGTGGCAGGCCAATGGTGAATAATGAGTGGGCTAAAGGCAATTTGCAGCTGGGCCAAAAGAGGAGAAAATGACCACAACAAGCTGCAGTTGTGGGCGGTCGCCCAGGTTGAGGTGGGCGGCCGCTCAGGAGAAAAAAATGTAAAGCTTGAATCTTCTGTTGAGCTGGGCGACCGCCCAGGTAGGAGTGGGCGACCGCTCACAAGCATAAAAGGTGAAGACAAATGTTTTCGTTGACCGGGCGACCGCCTGTGGGTGTTGTGGGCGACCGCCCACGAGGCGCTTGGGAAGACTGCAAATGTACCTGGATGTAGCAGGATGGGAATTAAGTAAGGGTTATTAAATTTGGATGATCATGGGTTTTTATTAAGGCTTTTTATTGCAGTGGGGTTTTTTTTAAGAAGACAATTATTATTTAGTTAATTAGTTTATTTTTATTGTTTCTTTAGAGAACATATATAAGTAGTTTTTGTCATTTTTCTTTCTAGAGCTAGAGTTAGAGAGAGTTTTCTCAGAATATTTCCTTAGATATTTCTTGGTGTTCTTGCTTTCTAATGGCTAGCTAAACCTTTTAGTTCTTGGAATTGGAGGTAACATTTTATGTCTTAAGTTTTATTGTTCATCTTTATCTTAGTATTACTTGGGATAATCAAGTTGTTTTTAATGAAATTTTAGAACTTTTGTCTTGATCAAATAATTGTTCTTGAATTGTTTAGAATTTCAATTGTGAACGCCAAATTTACAATTGAAATTAGTCTTGGCTTGATTTTCACAATTTGTTGAATCCTCGCCAAAAGATTCATAAGAATTGTGGTTTATTTTATGTTCTTAAGTTCTACAATGGGTTTCTAGCTAATCTATGAACGGGCCAAGGGAGTAGATTAGTTAGAAACACTTGATTGCAAATCACCCGCCAAAGTGTCCCAATCATATTTTCGTAAGAACAAAACCCCAAGTGTACTTTGATTAATGAATTATGGACCTTGAGCATAACTTGTGAAGCCAATTCCGGGAATTAGTCTCCTTAATATTGAAATCTTCCACAATCACATTTACTTAATTTTTGCAAACAAATTAGTTCAAAACCAAACCAAACAACTTCTTCACGTTACAACTTTTTGTTTTAGCGGTAATTTTATACACTTTAAACTTCGTGTCTCTGTGGTTCGACCCTACTTACCCTATCTACAAATCAATTGTAGGTAGTTTGAGTCGGAAATTTTCTTTTGACGTTTCGACACTCGTCAAAATTTGGCGCCGTTGCCGGGGACGTGAAATTTAAAGTTGTTTTAATTATTTGCTATTGTGAATAATATTTTATGTATATATATTTTTTCTTTGTTTAGTGTTTTAACTTGGTGTCGCAGATTTGAATGTTTGGTCGTAGGTCACTACAACCCGATTTGTTACCAATTGACCACAACATTCATCGCGTCAACAAGAGGAAGCACCCGGAACCAAGTGATTCGGAAAGTGATTCGGTTTACTCTCAACAGTCCGAGATTTCCGATTCTGAAGAAGAAGTGAAAATGGCGGAACCACAAATGATGGGTGATTTTGCACGCCCGGTGATTGAACCATCTCCATCATGCATTGTACTCCCACAAGCAGCAAGGAGTTACGAGTTGAAGAACCTCCATTTCAACATGCTCCCTTCATTCCATGGGATGGTAACGGAAGATCCAATTACATTCATGAGAGAGTTCTATAGCACGGTGCAAGGTTTTCCTTTAGGGCAACTAACCGAAGAGCAGTTGAGAATGAGGTGCTTTGCTTACACGTTGAAGGATGCTGCCAAGACATGGTTTATGGCACTTGCTCCGGCCTCTCTTAACACTTGGACGGAAGTCTACAACAAGTTCATGGCAAAGTTTTATTCTCATCAAAAGACGTCCGACTTGAGGTCCAAGATAATGTCTTTCAATCAAGAGCCGGGTGAAGCTTTTCATGAAGCTTGGGATCGATTCAAGATGTTGCTAGTCCAATGTCCTCATCATGGGTTTCCTTTAGCCCTCTTAAATCAGGCCTTCTATGATGGGTTGACTCAACAAGGTCAAGCCCAAGTGGATAACGCAGCCGGGGGTGCTATGGGTGAGAAAACTGCGGATGAAACTAGAGCCTTATATGAGAGACTTGGCATGAATTCGCAGCAGAAAAGTGTTAGAGGAGGAAGAAAAGGTGTCTATGAAGTTGAGTCCAATGATGTTCTAGCGCAACAAGTTCGGGCACGAGTTGTGTAATTTGTAATGTGAACTCCCATGATATTATGGGATGCCCATTGAGAGACCAATTCCCGGAATTTCTTGAGCAAGCAAATGCAATGAACACTTTTCAACCAAGAGTGAGGAATGATCCGTTTTCCAACTCTTACAATCCGGGTTGGCGGAATCATCCCAATTTCTCTTGGGGAGGAAATCAAGGGCAGGGTCAATTTCAGCAACAATACCAACCGCAAATGCAACAGTCGCAGCAACAAGGGCCTGCAAGGCCAAGTGTGGAGGAAACGTTGCAGAAATTCATTCAAGCCGCCCAACAGAATCAAGTGATCATGGAACAACGAATGGGGAACCAAGAAGCTTCCCTGAAGAAGCTCGAAAATCAGATGGGTCAAATTGCCGAGGCACTTCAAAAGCACAATCCGGGTACACTACCGAGTCAACCGGAACAAGCAAAGGCCGTCACCCTGAGGAGTGGTAAGACTCTTCAGGAGGTACACTCTTCTCCTTCTCCTATAGATAATAACAAAATGCATGAGAGTGAAGTGGTGGTTGAGGAACGAGTTGAAGTGACTCCCGAGGAGAAACTTCCAACTCCACCTCTTAAACCTTATGTGCCTCCTGTTCCTTTTCCCGGGAGATTGGTAAAGAATAAGGTCGAAACACAATTTAAAGAGTTGTACGACATGCTTTCTAAGGTAAATGTAAATTTGCCTTTGCTCAATGTAATTAAAAATATTCCTTCTTATGCTAAATTTTTCAAGGAATTGAGCACCAATAAAAGAAAGTATGCCCCGAACGAAAAAATTGTGGTTTCGGATCAAGTTAGTGCTGTTTTTGAAAAGAATTTGCCTCCTAAACTTAAAGACCCCGGTAGTTTTAATGTGATGATTTCTTTGGGGGACTCTAAGAAAGTAAGGGCAATGTTGGATTTGGGGGCTAGCATTAACTTGTTGCCTTATTCTTTGTTTGTGGAGCTTGGGTTGGGTGAACTAAAACCTACTACTATGACCTTGCAACTTGCGGACCGTTCGGTCAAATATCCAAAGGGAATAGTAGAAGATGTTTTAGTTCAAGTTGATAAATTAATTATCCCGGTTGATTTTGTGGTTCTTGATATGGAAAGAGATTCTAAAGATGTGAATGAGGTCCCTATTTTGTTGGGGAGACCTTTTATGGCTACCGCGGATGCGGTGATTAATGTGAAAGATGGAAGTTTGTCTTTGACTGTCATGGATGAAATTGTCAATTTCTCTATCTTTGATTCCATGAAAAAGCCATATGAGGTTAATGAGTGTTTATTTTGTGATGTTGCTGAAAATTTTGTGTTATTTGAGCATGATGTTGAGGGCTCTTTTGTGGATGAGTTAGTTATGGAAGGTGTTTTTGATCAAAATGAGGCGAGGGCTATTCTTGCGGAGATGGAAGTTATGGAGGAAATTACTGAAAAGGTTCCTTTGGAATCTTTAGGTAATTTTAATCCTAAGCATTTGCCATCTATTGTCTCTCCTCCCGAATTGGATCTTAAACAACTTCCATCTAGCTTAAAGTATGCTTTTCTTGGTGCAAATGATTCTTTGCCTGTTATTATTGCTTCGGACTTAACAGAATTGCAGGAAAGAAGGTTGTTAGATGTGTTGAAGCGACACAAGTCCGCACTTGGTTGGAGCATTACGGACATAAAAGGAATAAGCCCAACCATGTGTATGCACAAAATTCATATGGAGGATGATGCCAAGCCAGTCCGGCAGAATCAAAGGAGGATGAATCCGCACATGCTTGAAGCGGTAAGAAAGGAAGTTTTGAAACTGTTGGATGCGGGTATTATCTATCCTATTTCCGATAGTAAGTGGGTAAGTCCCTGCTCATGTGGTTGCTAAAAAATCTGGAATTACCGTTGTAAAGAATGAGGATAATGAGCTTTTGCCTACTAGAATGGTCACTGGTCAACGCATGGTTATCGACACGAAAGCTTAATGCGGCGACTAGAAAGGATCACTTTCCTTTACCTTTTATTGACCAAATTCTAGAGAGGCTAGCTGGTCAAGAGTATTATTGTTTCTTAGATGGTTTTTCAGGCTATAATCAGATTCCCATTGCTCCGGAAGATCAGGAAAAGACCACATTTACATGCCCTTTTGGAACATTTGCATATCGGAGGATGCCCTTCGGTTTATGCAATGCTCCTGCTACATTCCAAAGGTGCATGATGTCGATCTTTTCCGAGATGATTGGTAAGTTTGTTGAGGTATTTATGGATGATTTTTCATTGTATGGTAATTCATTTGATGCATGCTTAGATAATTTGACTTTGGTTCTCAAAAGATGTTGTGATACCAATTTAACTTTAAGTTGGGAAAAAAGTCATTTTATGGTTAAGCATGGAATTGTGTTGGGTCATTTGGTGTCAAGGAAAGGGATTGAAGTTGACAAGGCAAAAATTGAGATAATTTCTAAATTGCCTCCGCCAACAAATGTTAAGGGAATTCGTAGCTTTCTTGGTCATGCGGGTTTTTATCGGCGCTTTATAAAAGATTTTTCTAAAATTTGTAAGCCGTTAACAAACTTGCTTGCTAAAGAGACGGAGTTTGTCTTTGACCAAGAATGTCTCAATTCTTTTAATTTGTTGAAGGAGAAATTGACTTCAGCCCCTATTCTTGTGGGTCCGGATTGGACTCAACCTTTTGAAATAATGTGTGATGCATCCGATTTTGCGGTGGGTGCAGTTTTGGGACGTAAAATCGATAAAAAGTCACATGTGATCCAATATGCAAGTAGAATGTTGAATGATGCTCAATTGAACTATACTACAACCGAGAAGGAATTCTTGGCGGTGGTATTTGCTTTAGAAAAATTTCGTTCTTACTTGCTTGGATCTAAAGTGATTATTTATTCGGACCATGCTGCATTACGTTATTTGCTGTCCAAACAAGATGCCAAACCCCGATTGTTAAGATGGATGTTACTTTTACAAGAATTTGACATTTCCATCAAAGACAAGAAGGGTTGTGAGAATGTTGTGGCGGATCACTTGTCTAGACTTGAAAAGGGGTGTGTGAGTGAAATTCCTTTGAATGAAAATTTCCCCGATGAGCGCTATTTGGTGTTAAGGATTGTGAACCTTGGTATGCCGACATTGTAAATTTTTTGGCTACGGGGGTTCTAAATCCAGATTTTTCAAGTCAAGAGAGGAAAAGATTTTTGTCAATGGTTAAGCAATATTATTGGGATGACCCATATTTGTTTAAACATGGTCCCGATATGGTTATTCGTAGATGCATTCATGAAAATGAGCAACAAAATGTTCTTTCTTTTTGTCATGAATTGCATTGTGGAGGTCATTTTAGTGGAAAGAAAACCGCTCAAAAGGTGTTACAATCGGGTTTCTTTTGGCCAAGTCTTTTTAAAGATGCATACATTTTTAGTAAAAGTTGTGACAGGTGCCAAAGAACCGGTAACATTGGTAAGCGGGATGAAATGCCTCTCACGAATAACTTGGTTGTGGATTTGTTTGACGTATGGGGCATTGATTTTATGGGTCCTTTTGTTGTTTCTTGTGGGTTTGAGTACATTCTTGTGTCGGTGGATTATGTGTCAAAGTGGGTGGAAGCAATTCCTACCCGGACTAACGATGCTAATGTTGTTGTCAAGTTTGTCAAAGATGTGATTTTTAGTAGGTTTGGCGTTCCAAGGGCGATCATAAGTGATGGTGGTTCTCACTTTTGCAACAAAGTTTTTGGTGCACTAATGAAGAAGTATGGGGTGAAGCACAAGGTTGCAACCGCGTACCATCCCCAAACTTCCGGGCAAGTGGAAGTGAGTAACAAGCAAATAAAGGCCATTCTTGAAAAGACGGTGAAGCCAAACAGGAAGGATTGGGCCTTGAGGTTAAATGATGCATTGTGGGCGTACCGTACCGCCTACAAAACACCAATTGGAATGAGTCCTTACCGGCTAGTCTTTGGGAAAGCTTGTCATTTGCCGGTGGAGATTGAGCACAAGGCTTTTTGGGCGATCAAGGAGTTGAATATGGATTTGAAGCTAGCCGGTGAGCAAAGGTTGCTTCATTTGAATGAGCTTGAGGAACACCGGTTGGGGGCCTATGAGAACTCTCGATTGTACAAGGAGAGAACGAAGATGTATCATGATAGAAAGATTGTGCATAAGGAACTTATTCCGGGAAGCAAGGTATTGTTGTTCAATTCAAGATTGAAGCTTTTTCCGGGAAAGTTACGTTCTCGTTGGAGTGGTCCGTTTGAGGTGGTGAATGCATACTCTCATGGAGCCGTGGAGTTGGTGAATCCGGTTACGAAGAATAGGTTCAAGGTCAATGGACAAAGAGTGAAGCCTTATTTTGATGGAGCTTTGGGATTGAAGGATGTGGAACGGATCGAGTTGAAGGATCCGTAGGCGTTGAGAAAGTCATTCCGTCGAGCTAACGACGTTAAACAAAAGCGCTGCTTGGGAGGCAACCCAAGGTAAGTAGTGTATTGTAGTACCCGTAAATTTAATTTTTTCTTTGTTTTCATCACTTTGAGGACAAAGTAATCATTAAGTTTGGGGGTGGAGAGTTTTAGTTTTCATTTTGGTTTTCATTTTATGGGTTGCTTGTCATTTAAAAAAAAAAAAAAAAAAAAGCTTTGTTTTCTTGTATTTCTGGAACGTGTCGAACTACGGTGACCTGAGCCTATTGTTGTTGGGTAGTCCGCCCACATCAATGGGGACGTAGGCAGCGAAAGTGCGGTCAAAATATGGGTCGTATTGTAATGTTTCAATGGATATTATGCTTGTTGTTTGTTTTTGTGGTGTTGTGCAGATTTTGAGACAGCAAAAATCCCACTGGACGTGTGGGCGACCGCCCATGTAGATGAGGGCGACCGCCCATGTTTGATTTTCAAAATGGTTGAAGTTACTGGACAGGTGGGCGACCGCCTATGGTCAAGTGGGCGACCGCCCAGATCTGTTGGGGAATTGAAATGAACTTGCTGTACAGATGGGCGACCGCCCAGGTAGGAGTGGGCGACCGCCCACATTGGAAATGCTCAAAGGGCTGGAGTCTCTGGACAGGTGGGCGACCGCCCAGGTTGGGGTGTGCGACCGCCCACGTGGCGAATCTGGCATTTCAAAATTTGAATCCCAAGTCCAACCGTCCCTTATTTTCCTCTCTCTCTTAAACACACCCATTATTCCCTCTTCCTCTCTCTAAAACCTCCGCCCCTCCCTCTTCATCTCTCTAAAAATTTTCTCCAAAATCACTCAAATCTTCCATATTTCCTTCCTATTTTGCCTTATACCACCATACTTAACCCTTCTAAGCCAAAGTTTCAACCCATTTCACCATTGATTGAGCAAGAACTTGAAGAGATTTGGAAAAGATAGCAAGGGTGAAAAGGTTGCAAAAGATCCGATTTTGAGGTCCAAGGTGAAGGGGGTTCTTGTGGAAATCATTGTTCAGAGAAGGTATTGCTCTTCCAAGTTCATCTTCATCTTTTCCGGCGGAATTCCGGCGAGATTCCGGTGACTTTTCCGGCGAGTTTCTCAGGGCAAGTAAGGTTTTCAAGTCCATTTTCTTAGTGCCTAGTGTGGAATTTGTGGGTGTTTATTTAAAATGTCTAGAAGGAGAAATGCCCCTGCCCCGGAACCGGAGGTTGAGTTTGATGCAACAAGGTTTATGAGTGCTAAAGCGCAGTCATTTTTTGAAAAATACTCAACCAAAGGGTTTGCTGTGGAGAATGAATTTAACCCTGCGGAACTTGGGTTGGATGGCATTTTTGCAAATTATGGGTGGGGCAACTTGGCGAGACGGCCTTCAAATAAAGGTTCGAAGGTGTTGGTGCGGGAGTTTTATGCCAATGCTTTTGAGGAAGGGCAAGTGAGGAAGTGTGGTTGGGTAAGAGGTAATAATGTGTACTATAATGCCGAAGATATCAATACCTATTATGGAATGGCATCGCCTCTTGTGTGTGATTATCACTCTAATGCACAGATCATGGAATCGAATGTGGCGGGTAACCTTCATATGTTGGAGCCGTCTTTTGTTAATATTGATGTAACATTGTTGCGGAATGGGAATGTGAGAAAGGCGCGGGACATGGATTTGAGAATGCGGGCTCTGCACCGTTTTATTTGTGAGCGCATAATGCCCACTTCGCACTACAATGATGTGCATTGGAGGAGAGCATTGTTAATGAATATTGTGTTGACTGGTCAAAGGTTTAATACGGGACGGGCAATGTCAAGAGAGATAGTCAACACCATTAGGACTATCGGGCGATGCAGTTTTAATTTTCCGTTGTTGATATCTGGAATGATAGAGAGGAGGGGGGTGAGTTTTCCGCGGTTGAAGATTGTGAGGGACATAGTGTCAAGTGGTACAACTGTTAGTAAGAGGTCTCTGGTTGTTAAGGGACATGCTCACTTACAGCCGGGTGAAGGTTCGTCTAGGGGGGTGAGAGAAGATGAGGTGGATGAAGATATGGAGGAGCATGAGTTTACTCCTACGGAGGCGGCCTACTATGTGGGAGGCCAAGTTGAGGCTCTATCCGAGGAAATCGGACAGCTCCGGGGGCATGTTGAGACTATGGATCAGCGGTTGGGGAGGATGGAGTCGATGGCTACTGAGGAGTTCTATGCTGCCAGTATGTGGAGGCAGCGTATGGAGGATGCTCAATCGGAGATGTTCCAGGAGCTGATGCACAGGCTTCCTCCGCCTCCACCGCCTCAGCACATCCCATACCAACCGCCACGATACCGTACCCCGGAGCAGATGAGTGGATGGGGTACTTGGGAGCAAGAAGAAGAAGAAGCAAAATCAAGAATAAAGAACAACAACACAGCAGCAGCTTAGGCGCAGGTCGAGCGGAAGTGGCTCGGTGGGTCCTTGGGACCAATTGTGGAGATAGTTGGTGGTTGAAGGTACCCTTTATCCTTGCTTTTATTTTGTGCATTAGGGACAATGCATATTTTAAGTTTGGGGGTATGGGGTACTTGGTTGTTGTATATGCTTTATTGTTTTGGATGCTTTATTGTTTTGAGAAAAAAAAAAGAAAAAAAGAAAAAAAAAAGAAGAAAAAATTTTGAAAAATGAAAAAAATAATTAGCTATGTCCTTTTTTGTAAATAATCATTAACATTCTTGGTGTTCCCGTAATTGCATGTGATGGATTGTGACCGCTAGGAAGGATAAATTTGGTGTAAATATGTTTATGCAAGTTGGTATATTTTTTGGTTAATTGTGTTATATTACTTAAGAGTTATGATTGAGTCCTAAATCTCTTAGTTGTAAGTTTTGTGCATTTGTGAAAGTTTGCTCCTTGTTGATAATTTTTGATCCAATTTTTATAAAGTTTAGAGTACACCATCATCTTTTAAGTTAATGAATTTATGTGTCAAATAGCAACACTAGGCCAGTTTTGTGAAGAGTATTCCTTGGTTGTGAGTGAACCCCCCCTTGTGATCTTGAAAAGGAAAAAAAAAAGAGAAAAAAAAAATTAAAATAAAATGAGAGCAATGGCAATGCAATGTGTATTCGGTGAAACCTCCAGACGTGTAGATTAATCGGTTAGGGATTATTCTAGCTTAACCAGATTTCTGGGTATGCAGTAGCGTTATGGAGGAAGAGCTTTACCGCCGTGATGGTCCGTAGCAAGCTCGATACCGAAATGGCTAACTCTCAAAACCTTTAAATAAATCTCTACTTAGTATTAGGGGCATGGAGTTCGCGGCTACAGTGTTCCCTACTTGAACGGTAGATGATTTTAAAAAGGTGCTAAAATAATCAAGTTTGGGGGGGGGGTGTAGTTGGTTCTTGGGAGTATTCGTGTTTTATGCTTAAAGGTGTTGTTGTTTGATAAATAAAGTCAATAAACTAAGAGATGGTTGGTGTACTTAGCTTTATAAATTTGGATCATGGTTGTGAATAAGAGAATGATGTTAATGCATAAAGAGATTTAGGATGCAATTATAATGGTTAAGTAATATTTCGCAATTAGTGGAAAATATATTGATACTTGCATTGTGAAAAATTTTATCCTGCGGTTGATGGTATTATGTAATATATGCAATTGTGGAATGCGAGAATGGAGGGACATAGTTAATTGGTTGTTAGAGTAGTGTGTTTCTAATTTTGTTTGCTTAGTTTGTTTTAGTGTTTGCTCGAGGACTAGCAAATGTCTAAGTTTGGGGGTATTTGATGAGTGAGTTTTACACTCATCCATTGACTACTTCTTGAACTTATTATTTGCTTAATCCTTGAGTTTTGGGTGTTTAATGGTTGTTTTTAGTGTTTTTAGTTTCAGTGGTTGAATTGTGGAAATTGGGAACAATATGCGAATAAATCAAGTGGAACAATGAGATGTGGAAATTGTGGAACGGACTGAGTACAAATGGGCATTAACAAATGGAAGAAGGGGCCAATGCAAGCAAGGAGTGGCAGGCCAATGGTGAATAATGAGTGGGCTAAAGGCAATTTGCAGCTGGGCCAAAAGAGGAGAAAATGACCACAACAAGCTGCAGTTGTGGGCGGTCGCCCAGGTTGAGGTGGGCGGCCGCTCAGGAGAAAAAAATGTAAAGCTTGAATCTTCTGTTGAGCTGGGCGACCGCCCAGGTAGGAGTGGGCGACCGCTCACAAGCATAAAAGGTGAAGACAAATGTTTCTGTTGGACTGGGCGACCGCCCAGGGGTGTTGTGGGCGACCGCCCACGAGGCGTTTGGAAGACTGTAACAGCCGGATGTAGCAGTGATGGGAATTAAGTAAGGGTTATTAAATTTGGATGATCATGGGTTTTTATTAAGGCTTTTTATTGCAGCTGGGGGTTTTTTTTAAGAAGACAATTATTATTTAGTTAATTAGTTTATTTTTATTGTTTCTTTAGAGAACATATATAAGTAGTTTTTGTCATTTTTCTTTCTAGAGCTAGAGTTAGAGAGAGTTTTCTGCAGAATATTTCCTTAGATATTTCTTGGTGTTCTTGCTTTCTAATGGCTAGCTAAACCTTTTAGTTCTTGGAATTGGAGGTAACATTTTATGTCTTAAGTTTTATTGTTCATCTTTATCTTAGTATTACTTGGGATAATCAAGTTGTTTTTAATGAAATTTTAGAACTTTTGTCTTGATCAAATAATTGTTCTTGAATTGTTTAGAATTTCAATTGTGAACAGCCAAATTTACAATTGAAATTAGTCTTGGCTTGATTTTCACAATTTGTTGAATCCTCGCCAAAAGATTCATAAGAATTGTGGTTTATTTTATGTTCTTAAGTTCTACAATGGGTTTCTAGCTAATCTATGAACGGGCCAAGGGAGTAGATTAGTTAGAAACACTTGATTGCAAATCACCCGCCAAAGTGTCCCAATCATATTTTCGTAAGAACAAAACCCCAAGTGTACTTTGATTAATGAATTATGGACCTTGAGCATAACTTGTGAAGCCAATTCCGGGAATTAGTCTCCTTAATATTGAAATCTTCCACAATCACATTTACTTAATTTTTGCAAACAAATTAGTTCAAAACCAAACCAAACAACTTCTTCACGTTACAACTTTTTGTTTTAGCGGTAATTTTATACACTTTAAACTTCGTGTCTCTGTGGTTCGACCCTACTTACCCTATCTACAAATCAATTGTAGGTAGTTTGAGTCGGAAATTTTCTTTTGACGTTTCGACACTCGTCATCAGCCGGGTTCTCTGATCCCAATATCTTCTCTAGCCTTAAGATCTTCTCCTCCAAGAGATGCCTGATGTAGTGAAACCTCAGTTCAATGTGCTTCGTCCTCGAATGAAATGCCGGATTTCTAGCCAAGTGAATTGCACTCTGACTGTCACTGTAGAGAACATTACCACTTCGCGTCTTCCCAAGTTCACCCAAGAAATTCTGCAGCCATACCATCTCTTTACTTGCTTCTGTCACTGCCACATATTTTGCTTCTGCAGTCGACTGAGCCACGATCTTCTACAACTTAGAAGCCCAGGAGATTGCCGTACCACCCAATGTGAACACATAACCTATAGTACTTCTCCTTTTATCAAGATCACTTGATGCCAAGTCCGCATCAACATAACCCGCTAACACCACCTCCTTACTTGAGAAACATAGAGCCTTACCAGTAGTACCCTTCAAGTAACGCAGGATCCATTTAACCGCTTCTCAATGTTGCTTTCCTGGATTGCCCATAAACCGGCTGACTACTCCCACCGCATGTGCAATGTTCGGCCTTGTACACACCATTGCATACATGAGACTCCCCACAGCTGAAGCATATGGAGTTCTCTCCATCTTGTCACGCTCCTCCTTGCCCATAGGCGAGTCTTTCTCGGATAGCTTGAAGTGCAAACCCAATGGCGTCCCTGTTGGCTTCGCCTCTTCCATACAAAACCTTGCCAAGACTTTCTCAACATATTCTGCTTGCGAAAGAACCAACTTACCCGACTCCCTATTCCGGTCAATCCGCATGCCCAAGATTTTTCTGGCCTCTCCCAAATCCTTCATCTCGAACCGTTCTGACAATTGAGCCTTCAATCTGTTTACCTCTCTACTGCTAGAGCCCTCTATTAGCATGTCATCCACATATAACAGCAAGATTATGTACCCATTGTCAGTGTTCTTGAAGTAGCAACAATGATCCGCCTCACATCTGATAAAATCAATGTCGTGCATGAACCCATCAAACTTTCTGTACCACTGCCTAGGAGCTTATTTAAGGCCATACAAGCTCTTAGTCAATCTGCAAACTAGCTCCTCGTTACCCTTAGACAAGTAACCCTCTGGCTGTACCATGTAAATTTCTTCCTCCAAGTCCCCATGAAGGAAGGCTGTCTTTACATCCATTTGTTCAAGAAACAAGTTGTCCGCCACTACTATCCCCAGAACCATTCTGATAGTGGTCATCTTCACAACCGAAGTGAATACCTCGATGTAGTCAATACCGTACTTTTGCTGAAACCCTTTTACAACCAATCTTGCCTTGTAACGCTTGCTACCGTCTGCTTTCTCCTTGATCCTGTAAACCCACTTGTTATGCAATGCCTTCTTCCCCTTAGGCAGTCTAGTCAACTCCCAAGTTTTGTTGGCCTTCAATGAGTCCATCTCATCATCCATCGCAGCTTTCCACTTGTTACAAAGTGCACTACGAACAGCCTCCGCATAACATTCCGGTTCCCCATTATCTGTCAACAGCAAATAATAATTGGATGGAGTATACCTGTCAGGCGATCCACGCAACCTGCTAGATCTACGCAGCGGAATATCCGGTTCTGGAGTATGTGGTTCATCTTCAGTGACCTCCTGACCATGGTCAACATGAACTGTTCTGCTCCCACCCGAGTCTGGAATATCCATACAACCTCCGGTTCCGAACTAATGCCATCAGATGCCCCCTTTCTGTCTTTGTACAATACCTGTTCATTGAATACCACATCTCGACTACGAATAACTTTATGGTTTTGGTCATCCCAAAACATGTACCCGAAGTCATCCCCGCCATACCCAATAAACGTACACTTAATAGATTTTGCATCTAATTTAGTTCTCTCAGCAGAATCAATATGAACATAAGAAATGCAGCCAAATATGCGAAGAAAGGACAAATTTACCTGCTTGCAACTCCAAGATTCCTCTGGAATTCCATTCCCCAATGGTACCGAAGGTCCCCGATTGATCAAGAATGCCGCCGTGTCAACTGCATATGCCCAAAACGTCCTCGGAAGTCCACACTTCAATCTCATACTTCTAGCCCGCTCGTTCAATGTTCTGTTCATCCTCTCTGCTACCCCGTTGAGCTGTGGTGTCCACTTTGGAGTCTTCTCCATACGAATACCATTCGCAGCACAATATTCCCTAAACTCCCCGAGCTCATACTCCTCACCATTATCTGATCTCAAGCACTTAAGCTTAAGTCCCGTCTGATTATCCACTAAAGCCCTCCACTTCTTGAACACCTCGAAAGCTTCATCTTTCCCCTTCAAGAAATAAACCCAGAACTTCCTTGTAGAATCATCAATAAAGGTCATATAATATGATGCACCACCCAGAGACGTTACCGAAGATGGCCCCCACAAGTCCGTGTGAACCAATTCTAACTTTGCTTCCCTCAAACCCCTACCTGTCCTCGAGAAATTATTTCTCCCCTGTTTGCCAAACTTACAATCTTCGCAGATCCCCACGTTGACTGTCTTCAAACCCGGTAGTAGTCCCTTTGAACAAAGTACCTTCATCCCCGTCTCACTCATGTGACCCAATCGACAGTGCCACAAATCCGTATCACCCTTGGCTGCCGCCACCGAGATACTATCCTTGGTGTTATTCGCCAAATACAAAGTCCCCTCCTTATTACCCCGAGCGATCTCACAATCCTCCTTGGTAATAACCCAGTTCCTGCAGCCGAATGTCACCTTGTAACCTTCTTCGTCCAACTGCCCAACTGAAAGTAGGTTCTTTTTCAAACCCGGAATGTGTCTGACCCCGTTCAGATGTAAGACCTTCCCGTTCGATGCTCCTATTCTGACATCCCCCTTCCCCTTGATTTCCAAAGGCTCGCCATCCGCCAGATAGACCTTACCGAAATCACCGGAAGTGTAATTCTCCATCTCTTCCTTATGCCCGCAAGAGTGGAATGATGCCCCCGAATCCAGCACCCATGATTCTAGTGCACTACTAACACTTAGAACCAGTACATCATCACCTTCGACTATCACATTCACCGAATTGCCCTTACGATTGGGACAATCCCTCTTGTAGTGTCCCAACTCCTTACAATAATAGCACTGAACAGATCCCTTTGCAACCTTTGGTTTGTCTTTGGTCTCCACAGCTTTGCCCTTACCACTCACCATGTTCTCCCTAGATTCGGTTCTCCCTTGTTTGCTAGTACCCGGCTTCCCCCTGCTAGTAGTAGCTAAAGCCGATCCCGAAGCACTCGATGTCCCCAACTTCTTCATGCAATTTTCCTCACCCAAAAGAAAGTCTTTAACATCATCATACTTCAATTTCTTCTTACATGCTGAAGCGTTTATCGCTGTCACCGTTCCACTCCAACTTCCTGGTAAAGAAGCTAGCAACAAGCACGCATGAACCTCATCATCGAATTTGATCTCCACCGCAGTCAATGAGTCTATAACATCCATAAACTCATCGATGTGCTTAGCCAAGGATCCTCCCTCTTGCATCTTGAGACTACCCATCTTGCGTATCAAATCAACCTTATTTGCAGTAGATGGAGTTTCAAATCTCTCAGTAAGATAATCCAATAGCTCCTTGGTGGTTGTCGCCTTCCTGGTAGTCTTTGCAATCCACTTTGATAAAGTAGATCTAACCACCCCTAGGGCTTTTCGATCCATGAGTTCCCATTCTTCCTGATCTTCTTCTTCCGGTTTGACACCCTTCAGAGGCTTATAGAGGTCCTTGTTGTACAAAAGATCCTCAATCTGCATCCTCCAATATCCGTAGTCAGACCCATCGAATTTCTCAACCGCCTGTTTGTCTTTGCCCATTCTTGATTGCTTGATAACACCCTTGATCTTGAACCAAGAGCTCTGATACCAGTTGTTGTGAATATAGCCCTCCACCACCAAGCAAACCTACAAGAACGATTAGAGCACACAAAACCAAGCATAAGAAATAAATCACAAAGAAGAACACATAAATTGTTAACCCAGTTCACCAATTTGATTGGCTATGTCTAGGGGCACTACCAAGCCAGGATCTTGCACTATAATATGTGTTATGTTGTTACAATGAGTTTTGGGGCGGAACTTTACTTATATATGACCTAGGTAAACAAACCAAACCCTAGACAAACAAGGAATTCCGGACTGCTGAAATGGGCCCAGCGCGGCCGCCCTCCTCAGAAGCGCGGTCGCGCTACCATCCAGAAACTCCAACGCCTTTGAACAATTCCCCAGCGCGGTCGCCCTCAGCCAAGCACGGTCGCCCTCAAAGAATTTCCCCCGAGCATCAGTTACGGTCCAAGAGCGTGTTCGCGCACATCACCTGCGCGGCCGCTCTTGACTCCAGCAAATCCAGACGAATTTCTTCCCCCTTGCTTCGATGTCTAACCCGGTTGGTCCTCTATCCCAACACGACCAGCGGTCCCGACTAGTTCCTTCACCCCATGCTTGAGCTAGCACCTCCGTAAACTCTACACCGATATAAGATACCTCACGAGAGGCCCCTTCGAAAAGATAAGTATCCTGCTGCTGACCAAACTGACGGAGCACCCGCTTGGGAAAATAAAAGGAGGAATCTCGCAAACCCGGGAGAACGACCCTGTCAAAACCCTTGGTATTGGCAACATACTTGTTCAATCTCCAATAAGGTGGACACCAAATGATATCAGCACTCGCAGTCTTTGCAATCTGCTTGACCCACTCATCCACCGAGAGAGCCTTGATCAACAACTTCCTCATATGGTATGTGAATGGGGAATACTCCAACGGAGGACCTACCAACTTGAGATGTTCCCTAAGACAAATAGTCAACAAAAGAGGACTCCCTTGAGTCATGGCATCGGTCTTATGCAACTCATCAAGACCATGTAGGGTTTCACCCAAGATTAGCGGAATGATGTTCCTAGAACGTTTCCTAGCTTCTGAACGATTTTCACCAATTGGGAGTCAACCAAGCCATCCCTGCATACGAACAAAACATCTTCGAAAATAGAAAGGGCCAGAAAGTTCAGTTTGTAAACATGAAAGGCATCATCATCTGAATCTCCGCTGAAGCACTCAGGAAAAGAAGAACAATCTACCCACCTGCGGTGGACCAACTCATATCAAGTATCAAGGGGGATCCCTATCAATTCATTCAAAGCCTCTGAATGATTCCTATTGTATTTAGGAACAGCAATCTCACCGGTCAACGGCATATCCAAGATAAGGGCAAATTCCTCAACAGTAGGCACCATCTCATTAAGAGAAAAATTAAAGAGATGAACAGAAGGATCCCAAAATTGAGCAGCACCCTGCAAAATATTCCAATCCGGTTGGAGGTTCTTCAAGGTGAAAAGGATTCTCAATCCGAATTCTGCTATAAACTTATTGAGAGATCGATTGCGAAACGACCTCACAAAATCCCTTGATGCTTGTTTGAATGCTTCAACTACGTCAGACGGCAAAGAAAAATCATCAAAAATCAAGGACGTTGGGACGATCTCCTTGGAAGCTATGGATCACAGGGTTGGAAAAGAAGACAAGAATTCGACCCTAACATAATATCTCTAGAGTTTAAAGGGCTGGGATAAGTTATCTGGCCGGACTACGAGGTGTTTTTATAGGGAAAACTGACAAAATCCTGTTTGAAGAAGGAAAGGAATTCTGCCTGGGTAGCGTGTTTCGCGCGAGATGCCTTGTCCCGTGCTGTAAGTACCCAAATCTGGCTCATGCCTTCCGGTTAATTTTCCGACAATTTCGGTAAGTTTTCCGGTAATTCCCTGCATTCTTTTCCCAAATGGCTCCGAAACATTCCGGAACTGTTTTTTATTAAATAAGGGTTGAAGAGGATCCTTCCTAATTAAGAAACACGTTTTTCTTAATTAGGAAGGAGGGTTCTAGAATTTGCCACCTTGCATGGTTCTAGAATGCTGAGTCATTCAGGATAAGCCCGCACGGCTTCATTAGCTCGCTGCTCCTGGCCGCACGGCTTCATTCACCTTATCCAGATTACCTATAAATAGAGGCCTCCTCTACCCATTTCAAGACACAACATTACCACCCCAAAAACAATACACCCACAATCGGGTCACTCCCAAGACGTGAAGAATATTGGTGAAGGCTCAAGAAGGTGAAGAAGAAGCTAAAGAAGCCATCTCCCTCCTCCTTGAAGACCCAAGACCAACCTCTCCTCCTAGCTCCGTCCGAAGAAACAAAGGAAGCCATTGGTAACCTCGCACGCCCTAACCTTGCATTTTAATTAATATACTTGC
Organism: Adenophora triphylla var. japonica; assembly: GCA_022495995.1. Lineage (NCBI taxonomy): Eukaryota > Viridiplantae > Streptophyta > Magnoliopsida > Asterales > Campanulaceae > Adenophora > Adenophora triphylla. The sequence continues at coordinate 508,343 of JAFEMH010000340.1, forward strand.
TCATTGCATTCATATATCTTGCTTGGGACTTGGCATTCATAGTTAAAGATCATATCTTTATCATCCCCTTCCCCTTTTGCATGCATTAAGACATCATTTGTCATAAAAATGTAGTCTTTTTCATAAAGGTGCATCCTTTGCACCTAAAACCCCCATTTTTTAATAAAAATGTCATCTTTATGCATCATTTGCATATAAAAATCCAATCTTTTCAATAAAAATGTATCCTTTGCATTCAAAACCCTTTTTCATGCATCACTTGCATAAAAATCCTATCTTTATGCATCACTTGCATAAAGATCATGTCTTTCAATCAAAAAGCATCATTTGCTAAAACCAAAAATGTCATCTTTTCATTAAAGAGTCATTTTTCATCATGCATTTCCCCTTTCCCCCAACCTTGGAACGGACCGGTGTAAAAGATCCTATCTTTACATCGTTCCTTCCATTAAAGGTTCACGATTTCTTTGGAAAGGGATAACCTTGAACCCTATATCTCCGATTATCGCTTAAGAAAGAGTATGAAGCCTCTATACGAGCTCGACCGTCTTAAAGCGTAGGATTGATGGGCTAAGGACCCTCCTTTTCTAAAGAACCTCATCTTTGACCAAAAGAGAGTCATTCTCTCGATCACGCAAGTCCCGAGGGTCCCGAGGTTAAAATGCGATGATCACAAGTCATAAGATGAGGACGGGATCATAATCCCAAATACATAAAATTCCAAGGAATCCCGAGCGACAGCCAACAAATGGTTTGTACGTCCGGAAGACAACTTAGGACATTCCCCCCCCTTTTTCTCAAACACATGCACACAAGAAAGCATGCAAGCAAGCACGATTACTGAAATCTTGGGAGACTTGCTCCGGCAAGGCACTTTGGGTGAACGCCAAACGTTCTTCCCAAGGGGTAACTTAACCTCCGAACCCAAGTAAAAACCTTTTTTTCAAAGTTTTGAGGTAATCAAAATGGCGTGGCGACTCCGTTTTTTCAAATAACTCGGATGTCTTCAAACTCGCGTGAATCCACAAAATTTGGGCACACATTCACAGTTTGGCGACTCCGCTGGGGACCATCCCAAAGGAGAAAAGCTTTTATTTTTCAAAACAAAAAATCGATACCCGGTATATAGGTGGAAACCACTTGCCTTTCCTGTACACTCTCTGATGTGGGAGTTGGGATAACCGGTGGTTTAACAATCCCACGTATCGGTATCACTTTTTCGAAAAAAAATAGAAAGAAAGCTTTTCCCTTTGAGTGGGTTAGACTCCCGTCGCCGATTTCATTAATCATGCTTGCTTTCTTTACCTTGCATTGCATCATTTGCATCTTGGAATCTGTGCATACTTTGAACGGGAAACAACACGAAAAATCGCAAAGGAGTGGAACCTGGAAAATTGATCCATGCAGTCGTACGGCTAATCCTCATAGGATTCTGACCATACGACCTCAGTGGCAATTCCACCAGGAAAAATCATGGTTAATCTGCGCCCTAGCAGCTTGGGGCTACTCGGCTCCATGACCGATCGGGGCTCCTTAAAATTTACGTGCTTATGTGTTGCATTCTCCCCGTCCCGAAAATCATTCCTTTAAAACACATTTCTGAAAATCTCTGTTTTAACTCAAAAAGGAACATTTTTAGGAGACCACACACTACGCGCACCTGATATATCATGTACACTTTTGCACGCACGTCCTTCAAACCCGAGGGTGGTTCCAGCTGCAGTCACGGACAGCCTTACGATGCTCCCGGGCGCGCACGGAATCATCCCAACCTCCCCATGGCAGCCGGTGTCGACCAATGCACACCCGTGTCACACGTTTCAAAACCGTGACTTTTTGGTTGGTTTTTGGTCTAGTCCGTGTCATATAGCCCAGTTGCATACCCTCGTAAAGGTCAAGCCTTAGTTCATAACGGAAGAGGAACTCTGCCAAAATTCCGACAAGGAAAAATTGGCGAGATCTTGACTCCGACATTGACTTTGACCTTGACCTGCACGGAATGCGTAAGAATCGAGACCGAGTCTTTGCCAACAAATCAAAAGATCTTTCGCTCAAGTGAAGTTCTGCCAAAATTCCGACAAGGAAAAATTGGCAAGATCTTGACCCGGCATTGACTTTGATTCTGACTCATGCCCGGCGTATGCAACGAAGTTTAATGTGACACTGTGTCATTCGGCTTTTGCCGCCCGACCCATGCCTATTATCTTCTCGGACATTACCGAAAGTCAAAACGTCATTCGCTCAAGCGAAATTCTGCCGAAATTCTATCAAGGCAGAAAGACGAGACTTTCCCGGTATTGCCTTGACTATAATCCGCATCGCTAGTGCGTTGAAAGTTCCTATGACCTGCTAGACCCGTTAGGAGCGTTCTTTACTCTCAGTCGGTGGGATCCGCGTGCCCTATAGGACCCTCGCCCGGGGCTGTCCACCCTGGGAGGTCGAAATACAGGTGGAATACGAGGGGCTTATAGACGTAGTGACGGAACCCACTGATCCAGGATCTAGAGTAGTTGCGAAAAAGAAGGGCAAACCCCCTTTTCCAACCAAATAGGAATAAATAAAAGACATTGTTTTAAGTAAACTTGAACAATTAACGGAATCATAATTGCATTTTCCTATCTCTGATATCCCTAATCGAGACCTCCTCGGTCCGATTTCCGATTTTTCTGTCTCGACCTTTCATGGTCAAATCCCTAATCGAGACCTCCTCGGTCTGATCTCCGATTTTTTCCTATCTCTGATATCCCTAATCGAGACCTCCTCGGTCCGATTTCCGATTTTTCTGTCTCGACCTTTCATGGTCAAATCCCTAATCGAGACCTCCTCGGTCCGATCTCCGATTTTTTCCTATCTCTGATATCCCTAATCAAGACCTCCTCGGTCCGATTTCCGATTTCCCTGTCTCGACCTTTCATGGTCATATCCCTAATCGAGACCTCCTAGGTCCGATTTCCGATTTCCCTGTCTCGACCTTTCATGGTCATATCCCTAATCGAGACCTCCTCGGTCCGATTCCCGATCTTCCATCTCCCGACCTTTCATGGTCAAATCCCTAATCGAGACCTCCTCGGTTCGATCTTCGATTTTTCATCTCTCCCTCTTTCGCGGTCAAATTCCTAGTCGAGACCTCCTCGGTCCGATCTTCAATTCCAATCTTGACCTTTCAAGGTCTCATCTTTTCTGATCAATTAGGATTAGGAAAAAATGTGTTTTGAGCAAAGTTTAAGCGATAAGTGCATGTTACTTGAGCCTTTAGCCTAAACACTTACCTCTGAGTCTAAATCTTACCTACCTTCGAGCCTAAACATTACCTATCCCCGAGTCTAAACTTTGCCTATCCTTTTCCCGCAGCGAGAAAGAAGTGGGCGAGAATACCGGGTCACCAGCTTTTCAGTGCAAAAAACCTTAGGTTCAGATAGTTCGGCAGAATCGTTAGTTTTGTCAGCCCAGAGAGTCAGAATGACAGATTTGACAGAAAACAGTGAGGGTGCAGGAAATCAGATGGTTAGGAAGGAAGAGTTAGTCCTGGCTTTGGAAAATGCCCAGAAGGTTCATGAAGAGCAGCTGTCATTGCTTATCGGTGCTCTTCGCCGCAATGGAGTCCAAGTAACAAATGAGTCCAACGGTTCCCTGGTAGTGGTCGAAGATGAGACTCCAGAAGTAGCCATCTCAGCTCCCCCAGCCTATAACCAATACCTTCCTCCATCCACATATGATCCCTTGCCAAGGACCACTTCTCCTCAGTCCTTTCTAACATCCCAGCTCATCAGGGCTCCATCGCCCTCAGCTCCTCAGAACGGATTGGGCTTTACCCCACCTGTCTCTCAGTTTCAACAATACCTGCCAGTTTATGCTCCAGCCTCACATAATCAGTTTGAGATATGTGGCTATGTTCTGAAGCCCCTATACTCGCCTGAATGCGATCATGAGTTGCCAAAGGATGATCCGAGTTTTCAGCTGTCACCTACCGGACTTAATGAATTCAGCCGTCGGTTTGCTACTACAAGTCATTGCCGCTTCCGGTAACCCGAGAGTCCCCGTTGACCCCCATGTGGTAATATTGATGGAACAAGTGAAACAGATGCAAGAGAAGCTTGACCTCATGATGAGTATCAATACTCCCTTGACCCAAGATGTCGGACCAGGCAAGGAAATGACTCCACCGAGCATAACCCAATGCCACCAGTACCAAGCAGCAACCGTACCTGGCTCAGCACCAGTCCCTCACAAAGGAAAGAATGTCGTAGCTTCCTTCAGCCAAATCCAACAGTGGAACCAATTGGACGATGGGAATCCGAGTTTTGAGAACAACAAGGTCTCCCAAAAACCTCGCTCCTTTCACTTTGACGATGCAGAGATGCCTTTAAGCAAGATTCTGGAAGAGCTAATGAAAGAAAAACTCATAAAGCCACTGGAAAATTGGAAGCCCAGGAACCCCAGTGTTCGGTTGGATGAGTCCAAGTATTGTCTTTTCCATCAATACCATGGGCACAACATTGACAATTGCACCTCTTTGAAGTATGAGATCCAGAAGTTGATAGAAGATGGGAAGTTTGAGAACCTCCATGGGCCAAAAACAGAAAGTTACGGTAAGAGGTCAGTTCAAGAAGAGCAAGGTCAGAAACGTCAGCCTGATGATTTTGGGATGCCTATGAGCAAAGTTTTCGATGATTTGGTGAAACGAAGCCTTCTCACACCTCTCGAGAATTATAAGCCAAGAAATCCAAGTAGAGTTGACAGACCAAGTTACGTGAGTACCACAAGCATTATGGTCATGCGACAGAGACAAGTGTGTGGATCTGAAGAAGGAAATTCGGTGGGCGATCTACGAAGGAAAGCTCAAGTTACCTCGGGCAGCCCAACCCACGAAGAGTAGCTAGACTAGGGTCTACCTATCCTTAAGTATAAAAAAAAAAAAAAAAAGAAAATAGTCTCTACGAGTCAACTTTCGTAGGTCCTAGTATTTTTTCCTTTCAATCAAGTCCTCCACGGACATTGTATTTAATCTTCAATTTTCTATAAAAGAGTCTTCTTCTTTTCTTGCTAGACTTAAGACATTATTTGCACACCTACATTACATTTAATGAAATGGTTTTATTTTATATGATCACTTGCATTGCTCAACAAATAATCTCTTGAAATAATTAACATTCTGATTAATCGGTGTGAGAAAGTCAACTAATGCCATCAAGCCATACACTTTCTTCACCCCACAAAAGGCCTTCATCAAAGCCATACACTTTCCCAAACCATGTCCTCCCCATCACCTTGACCAAGTCAACGACGGCGGCAACATCAAGGGACAACAAAAGGCCACTCAGCTTCGAAAGATTGACCCCATGTCGACAACAACCAAAGAGCTTGCCTTAGACCTCAAGGATATCAAGAATGTTCAAGCAGGGGCTCGCCTTGGCCCTCAGGTGCTTCAAAAAAAAATGTAGTGCCAAAAGAGTAATACCCAGCTAGGCTGAAAATCCCAAAAAAAGGGCAGTCTAGGCAAAAAACAGGGTTGCACATAAAAAAAAAAAAAGGAAGGAAGGAAAAAATCTTAGTGCAAAAAGAGTAATACCCAGCTAGGCTGAAAATCCCAAAAAAAGGGCAGTCTAGGCAAAAAACAGGGTTGCACATAAAAAAAAAAAAGGAAGGAAAAAATCTTAGTGCAAAAAGAGTAATGCCCAGCTAGGCTGAAAATCCCAAAAAAAGGGCGGTCTAGGCAAAAAACAGGGTTGCACATAAAAATAAAAGAAAAAAATGAGGCCAAGGACCCAGCACCGCCCATCAAAAGCTTGACGGACAGGCAAAATCAAAGCTCAGAGAATGAAAGTTGTCGATAATAATGGGGTGGTCGAAGCAAAGCCAGAAGCATTTCATAAGCCTGTAGGCACGTGCAAACCCTTTCTCCCCCAATGAAAGAGGAAGCAATCAGAAGCAGTCGTCCAAGAATGACTTGGCCAAGGAATCATCCCGAGGCCCACGCCTCATCATCCAATCTTCTCATCCAAACCTTTCCACTAAAGGAACCACAAATCCCATTTCCCAAAGCCAAACACAATCCGGCCAAGGCCGAACTACGGCGACCTGAGCTCCTCACAATGAGGGGAACGTAGGCAACCAGAAATGGTCCGGTCATAAACATATCCAAATCCCAGAAAATCCGGTCCCATCGAATGACCTTTCCCATAAAACCATTCAAGTTCCCGAAAATTCGGTCTCATCAGTGACCTCTCCCATAGACATATTCAAATCCCAGAAAACCCGGTCTCATCAATGACCTCCCTATACACAAACCTTTCTTTCACACCAAGCCAACCTTGATCCTCGACACTGGTTGACTTTCTCCTCATGATTAATCAGAATGTTTGTTCATATCGAGATTAATGGTTGAATAACCCGAACATCAACAAAGGGTTTTAAGCAATCTTGTGATCATTGTAAATAAAACAAGTTTTCAGATGTCTTGACAAGTCTTCCTTTTCTACATCTTAGGAAAAATAGTGCTAAACACTGATTTTCTGTCAGCAGGGGCTTCCATACACTTTTACAAACCTTTCTACGCTTATGCTCTCTCAAACGAGTCAAACCCAAAGCGAGTTTTTGTGCCTACATTGAATAAGGCCATCAAAATAACACAAAATCGGGACCTGTTCCCACCTTTTGAAAAATATGCCCCTGCATGTATAAATTCTTTTCTTTCACATCTTCTTAAGGTTGACTGATTGACTAAAAAAAAAAAAAGGGGATAGGTTTCCCTCTTCTGCTACAATTCGCATTAGGGCTGCCTTGACACTCTTCGAGTTTGGGGCTTTGCCAAGCTATTTCCTTAGACCGGGGCTTCGATAAGTTGCATCCATCCCTAGAAGAGAGGTTTGGTCACTTCAACATCTGCTTTGGTTGTAAAAGCCTGTCAGCATCAGCTTCAAATGCCAGAATGTGAGAAAGGAACATTCATCGAGACTCGAGGTTTAAACCCGGTCTCGGCCAAGAGGGAAATCCGGTCACGTTGACAACATCTCCAGCAACAACTTGATTCGATCCGCGCCCAAGGGATACAACCCCACTGTTTGAAACCCGTCTTAAACAATTTCCAAACACATTCCATATGTACATCCAGACCCAGTTCCTACCATGTTTCCAAGAAAAAAATCACCCCTAGGCTCAAGTAACGTGCCAATTGCTAATGATAACATTTTCTCCTAAAAAGTGCCTCCGTTACTTCCGTTATAACGAGATAACACCAGGCGACAGTTTCCTAATTGTCAAAAAAAATAAAAATAAAAAATCCAACTCTAGCTACCTCTATCACAGATTGAGAAGTATGCTCAAGTTTGTCCAGCTATAGCTACCTCTATCTACTCGATAGTGACGTAAGCTTTAGCTTCCTCAGGTGACAACCTCCATTAATTGTCAAAACCTCAAGGATCCTAGACATCGTTCCTAACTGTCTAGATGAAGCTTGAACTACGGCATGGCTTGATTCCTCCGGGGTACGTAGGTAGCCTTTCATAAAAGGTCCAGCCATCCGACCACATTGGTCACCTTTTCCTTTCTCCATTCTCCAATGGTGCATAAGCTTTTCATAAAAGTCTAACTATCTGACCACATTGGTCACCCCCCTTTTATTTGTCATATTCCTAATAGGATCGGCCGTTTAACCTCCTAGGTCACCCCGTTTCCATCCTTATAGTAAGGGACCAGCATCTCTTTGCAATTTTGCCCCTGAGGCTCAATTTTACAATTTTGTCCCCCGTAGGCCTGTTTTACCCTTTATGCCCCTGGCATTTCCAATCATATCAATCAAATTTTTCCCTCCAGTGCCCCCGAGGCTTATTTTACAAATTTATCCCCTGTGGATCATTTTATTTGCCTTTGGCATTTTTAATTCACTTCTTTTACAAAATTATCGGGTACATCCCACTTTTTTTACAAAAATCATTGAGTCCTTCTTACTTCTTTACAAAATGCATTCTCTCTCGCGATCTCCGTCATTCCAAGGTGGAAGAATGACATTTCGCTCTCTCTTTCGATCTCCGTTATTCCAAGGTGGAAGAATAACATTTCGATCTCTCTTTCGATCTCCGTCATTCCAAGGTGGAAGAATGACATTTCGCTCTCTCTCTCCTTCGATCTCCGTTATTCCAAGGTGGAAGAATAACATTTCGATCTCTCTCGCGATCTCCGTCATTCCAAGGTGGAAGAATGACATTTCGCTCTCTCTCGCGATCTCCGTCATTCCAAGGTGGAAGAATGACATTTCGCTCTCTCTTTCGATCTCCGTCATTCCAAGGTGGAAGAATGACATTTCGATCTCTCTCGCGATCTCCGTCATTCCAAGGTGGAAGAATGACATTTCGCTCTCTCTTTCGATCTCCGTCATTCCAAGGTGGAAGAATGACATTTCGATCTCTCTCGCGATCTCCGTCATTCCAAGGTGGAAGAATGACATTTCGCTCTCTCTTTCGATCTCCGTTATTCCAAGGTGGAAGAATAACATTTCGATCTCTCTCGCGATCTCCGTCATTCCAAGGTGGAAGAATGACATTTCGTTCTATCTTTCGATCTCCGTTATTCCAAGGTGGAAGAATAACATTTCGATCTCTCTCGCGATCTCCGTCATTCCAAGGTGGAAGAATGACATTTCGCTCTCTCTTTCGATCTCCGTCATTCCAAGGTGGAAGAATGACATTTCGATCTCTCTCGCGATCTCCGTCATTCCAAGGTGGAAGAATGACATTTCGCTCTCTCTTTCAATCTCCGTTATTCCAAGGTGGAAGAATAACATTTCGATCTCTCTCGCGATCTCCGTCATTCCAAGGTGGAAGAATGACATTTCGCTCTATCTTTTGATCTCCGTTATTCCAAGGTGGAAGAATAACATTTCGATCTCTCTCGCGATCTCCGTCATTCCAAGGTGGAAGAATGACATTTCGCTCTCTCTTTCGATCTCCGTCATTCCAAGGTGGAAGAATGACATTTCGATCTCTCTCGCGATCTCCGTCATTCCAAGGTGGAAGAATGACATTTCGCTCTCTCTTTCGATCTCCGTCATTCCAAGGTGGAAGAATGACATTTCGCTCTCTCTTTCGATCTCCGTCATTCCAAGGTGGAATGACATTTCGCTCTATCTTTCGATCTCCGTTATTCCAAGGTGGAAGAATAACATTTCGATCTCTCTCGCGATCTCCGTCATTCCAAGGTGGAAGAATGACATTTCGCTCTATCTTTCGATCACCGTTATTCCAAGGTGGAAGAATAACATTTCGATCTCTCTCGCGATCTCCGTCATTCCAAGGTGGAAGAATGACATTTCGCTCTATCTTTCGATCTCCGTTATTCCAAGGTGGAAGAATAACATTTCGATCTCTCTCGCGATCTCCGTCATTCCAAGGTGGAAGAATGACATTTCGCTCTATCTTTCGATCTCCGTTATTCCAAGGTGGAAGAATAACATTTCGATCTCTCTCGCGATCTCCGTCATTCCAAAGTGGAAGAATGACATTTAGCTCTATCTTTCGATCACCGTTATTCCAAGGTGGAAGAATAACATTTCGATCTCTCTCGCGATCTCCGTCATTCCAAGGTGGAAGAATGACATTTCGCTCTATCTTTCGATCTCCGTTATTCCAAGGTGGAAGAATAACATTTCGATCTCTCTCGCGATCTCCGTCATTCCAAGGTGGAAGAATGACATTTCGCTCTATCTTTCGATCTCCGTTATTCCAAGGTGGAAGAATAACATTTCTATCTCTCTCGTGATCTCCGTCATTCCAAAGTGGAAGAATGACATTTCGCTCTATCTTTCGATCTCCGTTATTCCAAGGTGGAAGAATAACATTTCGATCTCTCTCGCGATCTCCGTCATTCCAAGGTGGAAGAATGACATTTCGCTCTCTCTTTCGATCTCCGTTATTCCGAGTTGGAAGAATAACATTTCGATTCAGTCAAAGCTTGAACTACGATCAAGGCTTGATTCCTCCGGGATACGTAGGTAGCCTTTTATAAAAGGTCCAGCCATCCGACCACTTTGGTCACCCTGTTCCTTCGTCACTCCTCAGTGATGAAGTAATCCCTCATAGAGACCACCTTGGTCATTTCTAGCATATCCCCAGTAGGATCAATTGCTTGACCTCCTAGGTCATTTTCTATTTACCCCAGCAAGAGACCAGTTTTCTCTTCTCCCTTCCTCAGCGGATCTTATTCCGAACTACGGCCTGGCTTGATTCCTCCGGGATACGTAGGTAGCCTTCCAAAAGGTTCAGCCACTCGACCGTCTCGGTCATCTAATCCGTCTCGGCATTCGCCGAGATCGGATCCTTTTCTATCGACAACCCACTTGCCTTGCAAGTGACGTTGCCGAGGGGCTTGTAAGTACCCAAATCTGGCTCATGCCTTCCGGTTAATTTTCCCGACAATTTCGGTAAGTTTTCCGGTAATTCCCCAGACCTTCCCAGCGTTCCGGAAACATTCAGGAACTGTTTTTTATTAAATAAGGGTTGAAGAGGATCCTTCCTAATTAAGAAACATGTTTTTCTTAATTAGGAAGGAGGGTTCTAGAATTTGCCACCTTGCATGGTTCTAGAATGCTGAGTCATTCAGGATAAGCCCGCACGGCTTCATTAGCTCGCTGCTCCTGGCCACACGGCTTCATTCACCTTATCCAGATTACCTATAAATAGAGGCCTCCTCTACCCATTTCAAGACACAACATTACCACCCCAAAAACAATACACCCACAATCAGTCACTCCCAAGACGTGAAGAATATTGGTGAAGGCTCAAGAAGGTGAAGAAGAAGCTAAAGAAGCCATCTCCCTCCTCCTTGAAGACCCAAGACCAACCTCTCCTCCTAGCTCCGTCCGAAGAAACAAAGGAAGCAATTGGTAACCTCGCACGCCCTAACCTTGCATTTTAATTAATATACTTGCTCATTGCATTCATATATCTTGCTTGGGACTTGGCATTCATAGTTAAAGATCATATCTTTATCATCCCCTTCCCCTTTTGCATGCATTAAGACATCATTTGTCATAAAAATGTAGTCTTTTTCATAAAGGTGCATCCTTTGCACCTAAAACCCCCATTTTTTAATAAAAATGTCATCTTTATGCATCATTTGCATATAAAAATCCAATCTTTTCAATAAAAATGTATCCTTTGCATTCAAAACCCTTTTTCATGCATCACTTGCATAAAAATCCTATCTTTATGCATCACTTGCATAAAGATCATGTCTTTCAATCAAAAAGCATCATTTACTAAAACCAAAAATGTCATCTTTTCATTAAAGAGTCATTTTTCATCATGCATTTCCCCTTTCCCCCAACCTTGGAACGGACCGGTGTAAAAGATCCTATCTTTACATCGTTCCTTCCATTAAAGGTTCACGATTTCTTTGGAAAGGGATAACCTTGAACCCTATATCTCCGATTATCGCTTAAGAAAGAGTATGAAGCCTCTATACGAGCTCGACCGTCTTAAAGCGTAGGATTGATGGGCTAAGGACCCTCCTTTTCTAAAGAACCTCATCTTTGACCAAAAGAGAGTCATTCTCTCGATCACGCAAGTCCCGAGGGTCCCGAGGTTAAAATGCGATGATCACAAGTCAAAAGATGAGGACGGGATCATAATCCCAAATACATAAAATTCCAAGGAATCCCGAGCGACAGCCAACAAATGGTTTGTACGTCCGGAAGACAACTTGGGACATTCCCCCCCCTTTTTCTCAAACACATGCACACAAGAAAGCACGCAAGCAAGCACGATTACTTAAATCTTGGGAGACTTGCTCCGGCAAGGCACTTTGGGAGAACGCCAAACGTTCTTCCCAAGGGGTAACTTAACCTCCGAACCCAAGTAAAAACCTTTTTTTCAAAGTTTTGAGGTAATCAAAATGGCGTGGCGACTCCGTTTTTTCAAATAACTCGGATGTCTTCAAACTCGCGTGAATCCACAAAATTTGGGCACACATTCACATGTGCGACACATCGCTTCGGCAAATTCAGCAGCAGTCTTGCACCAAAAAATGATCTAGCCCCGACTTGACGAAGCAAGTCTCGAAAACTTGCGCATACAGTTCCTAACATGCAGTGCAACACCAAAATCAAGCTCAAAACTGTGACCCAAATGGTCGTTTCATTCCAATCACGGAAGTCGAGAAAGTTAAAAAATTAATTAATTAGACCTAGGACTAGGGATTAAGAAAACTTTGTTTTTGTGTCACCTACGTGCTAACAGGTACTAAAAAGAAAGAAATAAAAAAAAATTATGCAGGCCCACACGGCCAATATTTACAAATCCTCAGAAAATGAATGGGGAGAAAAAGGGGAATCACGCCATCAAGTCACCCAAGCCGTCGTCACCTCCGCCTTCACCACCATTGGGGCTGCCGTCCCTCCTCGACCGCTTGGATCCACAAGTCGGGGTCACCGCAGAGGCTACCGTCAAAGCTGCCAAAGCCGCCTTCAGAAACAGCCGCTCGGATAGGTCCGACACCAAGGACATCAATCCCGCCATCCTGCTCGCCCCACGGTTGTAATCAGCCGCGGACATGGTGATCTGACAACAAAAAGGGATGCTCAGATGAATTCGGATATATACACTTATATGGACGAATCCGAGAAATAGTATGAACGGAAATGTATCGAGGAGACATCGGATGGAAGGCGATAACCCTCAGGAATATGATCCGGAATCGGGATGTGGCCCATCATAGGCATGCTCCCCATCATATATGGCTAGCTCGGAGGACCATAATCTGGCGCGAAAGGCAGAGGACCTGCATACTGGGAAGAAGTGATGGGGGTTGACGAACCTGAGGCGGAGGCAGAGGTGGAAGCCCGAGCAAATGACCGCCTAGCACCTACCAAGAGGGGACCCATTAGGCAAGGCAAGAACTCCGCATACGAAGCTCCTCGGACAATGCAATCTATCGCCGCACAACCCTCCACAAGATCAGCATAATCATCATCAGGAATAAAGTGGGTAGGGTACATCGCCCTCGGCGGATCCGCTGGCACCATATATGGCAGTGAACCCCGGCCATGCTGAGGGAAGACTCGCTCGCCCAAATACATGGTATCCCCCTCCAGAGATACCAAAATCCTCTGCATCGCAGTGCCATCCCAAGCACGGTGAACCTCCCGTTCCACCAAGGTCCACGGATAAAGGCCCAGCCGCTTAAACTCAATGGCTTCCAACATGGCCCGCGCCTCTGCAACCGTCAGGGTCTAGTCCTGATCTTCCTCCTCATCAACAGACCGATTAGGGTGGCTCCACCTCCTGATATCCAGAAACAGAGGGTCCCAGCTCTCCAACTCAAACTTGTACAGTCCAAATACAACGTATCCCCATATCTGTACAAGAAAACAGAACAGATTCAGTACAAAACATAGAAAAGAAGTACAGATAAAATACAGAGACAGAATCAAAAGCATACCTTCCAAGCGTAAGAATACCCCGACAGAGTATCCTTGGTATGCCTTCACGCCTCATCCATGGCGTTATAATAGAAGGCCAGTTCTGCTGAGCCCCAGTCATATGTCCTAACAACATCCAAATCAACCAACAAACCCAAGAGAGAGAGATGGGCCGTAGAAGAATGGTTCGCAAAGATGGTCTCTGACAGAATGTACCAGAGAGCACCCCGCACCAACCGATCAGTATCTGCATTCGGCTTAATCGCATAAGCCTCAAGCTGAGTCCGGAGAGGTGATAACTCAGAAGCAAACCCCTTAACCTTGTTAGGGGCAAAACCAATCAACCGCCTCCATTCGGCTGGGCTCACAGGCTTATAACCCGTAATCTTCGGGAGGGCCTCACCGGTGAACTCCAACCCCGTGATAGCCAGAAAATCCGTCGGGGTCTTGGTAGATTCCCCGAAGCGAAGATGCACAGTGTGGGTAGTGTTCCACCATCTCTCTCGGATCGCCTGAAGGAATTGGGAGTTCGCCTCATCCCCTGGATGTTGTCGACGAAGGTCAGAAGCCCCGTTTGGGCCATCCTAGCTCGAACGCCATTTAAGCCCTTGATTTTGTCCCATAAGGCCTTGGCAAGCTTCAGACTCCCACTGCAATTCTTGGTTGGCTTGTACGACTGCAAAACAGAGGAAAAGCGAAAGGGCAATGTTAAAAATCATCCCATGGAAAAAAATCAAAGAAATAAAAGAAAATTCTCATTGAGGCATTTCATCGAACACTTGGCGTACGCACAAGAAAAGCATGCCCAAAGATGCATTTGACCACCCGAATCAACCCCTCCTACAATCCATGATATGTAGGGGACTCATACACACACAATGCAACGTCAAACATCCAACAAATTCAACAAAATCGAAGCATGCAAGATAGAACCAAGTTCTAGACAAAAACAAGAAAAACTGCCAATTTGATGAAATTGGGATTCAAAAAATGTATTCAAATGCAATGCAATGCACGAAATGAGAAGTGAGAGAGAAGCTCTTACCAAACCTTCACGAACGGCGTGAGAAATGTGGATACCCCTATCGAAAGTGAGGTCATCACGGGGGTAATCCTTGCCAAGCAAATGACTCCCCAAAATTGGATTCTTCGTTTCTTGTGCCATCGATATTGGAAGAAGAAGGGATTGAGGGTTGATTAAAGGAAGGAATCAACGAACAACAAGCAAAAAATTGCAGAGAAAAAATCGCCTTGGCTCGAGCTGGGAAAGAAAATTTGAAAATAAGTGTTTTCAAAATAAACAACAGCTGCTGTTATATTGCCCCGACAGTGGATGGATCGCACGAGACAAGCTATCTCGCGTGAGATATACCTTCTGGAAATGTACGAAATTGTCCCCGACAATAAGCGTCTACGCAACGTCAAAATTCAAAATTTTGACACATTTACCCTTGGAAGTAACACACTAGCAAGGAAATGTGGAAAAATTGCCACCGCAAGTCACGGAATGAGCCGATCGTGACACCCGCACGATCGCCCGATACGGCACCAATCGCCCAAAAATGATTGATCCAGAGATCAACTCATTCCACACGATTCAACGCCCAGACAGGTGAATCGTCAAAAGAAAAGCCCGATTCAATGCCCAGACAGGTGAATCGTAAAAAGAAAAGCCCGATTCAACGCCCAGACAGGTGAATCGTCAAAAGAGAAGCCCGATTCAGAGCCCAGACAGGTGGATCGTCAAAAGAAAAGCCCGATTCAACGCCCAGACAGGTGGATCGTCAAATCAAAAGCCCGGTTCAATGCCCAGACAGGTGAATCGTCATCACAAAAGCCCGATTCAATGCCCAAACAGGTGAATCATCATTCTCAACAAGAAAAAGCCCGATTCGGAGCCCAGACAGGCGAATCGTCACAAAACCGACAGGATTCAAAGGATCGAACAGGTAAGCCTTTGTTTTCTAACATATTTTCCCGCAGGTTCGGAGCCCAGACAGGCGAATCTTCAGACAGACAGGTATATTCAGAATTGGATCTTGATTTTATTCCTCAATATGAATTTACCTTTTCAAAATCAAAATCTCTTCGATTTTCAAAATGATTTTCAAAATACCTAAAGCAGCCTTTTCGTGTTTTGGAGTCGAACTATATTATGGTCTGATTCTCCGATAGAGATACGTAGGAAGCCGTGCGACCCGACCATCCCGATGTTTAGAAGGATGTCTTTTCTATCGTCGACATGACTTCTTCCATAAGACTTGTCGACGAGGGGCTATGTAGACACCCCATTCTGAACCCATCGGAGCACATTTATACCGCTCTAAGTTTCTGAAATTACCCGGGTTTTCGCGCGGGAGCGAAACGCGGTTGTCTTTCGCGGAGGGTTGGTGTCTGAGACCTCGCTTTTCGGGAAGGAAGAGGAGTCGCCACGCGGTTTTGTATTTTGAGCCCAAACGTTGAGAAACGGCTTTAGTGAGAAAAAGGTGTCATTTTTATTGGTAGCAAAAACTTAGGAAAAGGCTTTTGAAAACGGGGAGTCATTTTTATTGGTAGCAAAAACGAGTAAAAAGTTTTTTGAGTACCAGAGATTGTTAGGTTCGGAGGTTATGTTACGTTTCGGGAAGAGTATTACGAGATCACCCGAAACGCCTCGTATGACGAGTCTTTCTACCTTTCTAGAAAACGTGTGAATGTGTGTGTGTGTGTGTGTGTGTTTGCATTTTTGAAATGGGGGCTTGAATGACAAGCTTAATCTTGGTTTGAATGTCAAACGTTGATTAGGTGACCTGTTTGAAAAGGCGAGCGTTTGAATGACAAACGTCGTTTTTGTGACGGAAATGAGTGTTTGCGTGGCAAATGTCGATTTTGAGTTTGAAATGAGCGTTTGAGTGGAAAACGTCGATTTTGAGACGAAAATGAGCATTCGCGTGGCAAACGTCGGTTTTGAGACGGAAATGAGCGTTTGTGTGGCTAACGTCAATTTTGAGCTTTTTTGAAAGAGAGTTCGAAGGACGAACTCCGGTTTTGAACCGGGCGAGTCATTGTTAACGATTTTTACGGGAAAAAGCGTATTAAATGATTTTGAGTGTCAAATGGCGGCTTTTAGTTTGAAGATGAGCGTTTGGATGCCAAACGTCATTTCGCGCGTTTTGAAAGAGAGTTCGAAGGACGAACTCCGATTTTGAACCGGGCATTACATTGTTAACGATTTTACGGGAAAAACGTATTAAATGATATGCAATCAACGAATCGGGTTGCGACTCGGACTTTGATAAGTAAATACTATCATGATCCAAACGGCTCGGACTTTGTAAATGACAGTATTTAAAGTGCGGCACCAACGGAATCAAACGACCCGGAATTGTAAAGTACGATCAACGAGCCAAACGGCTCGAAATTGTAAAGTACGATCAACGAGCCAAACGGCTTGGAATTGTAAATGACGATCGACGAGCTAAAACGACTCGGAATTGTAAATGACGTTCGACGGATCAAACGGTCCGGAATTGTAAATGACAGAGAAGTAAATGACGATCGACGGATCGATCGATCCGAAATTGTAAAGTTGCGATCAACGAACCAAACGGTTCGGAATTGTAAATGACATAAAAGTAATGGAACGGGGTCGGAATGCCATTTTAACCCGAGATTACTTCTCTTACGGGAAGAGAAGAGGATCAGGGACTAAAACGTATCGGACCCCGTTAGACGGTGACGTCTACATTTTGAGAGTGAGAGAGGGAGCTACCTATGGCTAGGGTCGGCTCCTTTGGCTCGGGAGGACGTATACGGGATACGAAAAGGTGTTTCGGAAGTGTTTGGGCAGAGTTTCCCCTTTTATTTGGTGCTTAGGAACCTAGGGATTTGGGCAGCCTTTCGACTTGTGTCGGTTTAGCCTACGATCAGAATCTACCGACGAGTAGCACGAGGGCCCTCGAAGAGTAGAGAATTCCGCCGACGAGTAGCACGAGGGCCCCCGAAGAGCAGAAGAAAGACAAGCCTTTTGTGCTTGGGGTGGAGGGAGGAGAATTTGTATGTTGAAATGTGAAGGAGGGAGGAGTATTTATAGGATGAAAAAACTTGGAGGAGGGAGAAAATACTTGGAGGTTAAGAAAATGGAGTGGAGAGGAAGCTTCTTTGCTTAGCCTGGTGGGTTTCAGCCTTGGGGAAAGAGTTCGGCCGGACCTCTCTTGCATTTGGGGATATTTTGATCATTTGGCCTTGAGTTTGACATGTCTTGGACACGTATTTATGCTGCAGAAAGAGTCCGGCCGGACTGTACCTGAAATTGGCTATATTTCCTTATTGAACAAGCCATATGCATAGATCTTGTTCTCGCGTTCGATTTGATATGTGGTGGACCCAAAACGGAGTTCGTATGAGGGAGTTATGACCTCCGGAAGTCGGGACGCTCGAAAACGCGAAATCGAATCCCGGAAGACCCCGAAAAGTGCATTTTTTCGGGGAAAGCTGTACTTTTACGTGTGATAACGTGTGTTGAGTAAACTTTGATGTTGGGATGCACGGGGCAGTCCCGGGATGTCTCGTTGGCTTGAGAACGGGGAACTTAACGGGTTCCAGTTAACCTGGAGCGGGCCAGTTAACGGATTTTGGTTAACTTTTAACGGATTTTGACGATCCGGATTTGGGTACTTACAGTTAGCCCCTCGACGACGATGTCACTTTCGAAGGAAGTGGGGTCATCGAAAAAGATAAGGATCCAAATCGGGGGATACCTCACTTTGAAAGACCTGAGAGGTCAGCTGGCTGGACCAATATCAAAAGGATTCCTACGTATCCCGAGCGGGAATCAAGCCGATCGTAGTTTGTAGGTGCAAGGAGCCGCGCGTGGGGACCTTGACCTAAGCGAGACTGTTGTGAGGCATCTGAACCTGAATGGAGACTTTTGTGAGGCGTCTGAACCTAAGTGAGACCATTGCAAGGCATCTGAACCTGTAACTTTTGAGGGAGAGGGTTGAACTTCACGAGGGAGATGGGTGAATCTCACGAGGGAGATGGATGAATCTCACAAGGGAGATGGGTGAATCTCACGAGGGAGATGGTTTTGAATCTTACGAGGGAGAAGGTTGAATCTCATGAGGGAGATGGTTTTGAATCTCACGAGGGAGATGGGTGAATCTCACGAGGGAGATGGGTGAATCTCACGAGGGAGATAGGTGAATCTCACGAGGGAGATGGCTAAATCTCACGAGGGAGATGGGCTGAATCTCACGAGGGAGATGGGTGAATCTCACGAGAGAGATGGTTTTGAAAGTCCCGGGTTCGACGGAAATGGTTTTGAAGGTTCCGAGTTCGACGGAAATGGTTTTGAAGGTTCCAAGTTCGACGAAAATGGTTTTGAAGGTTCCGAGTTCGACGAAAATGGTTTTGAAGGTTCCGAGTTCGACGGAAATGGTGTTCGGGCTTACGATGATGGCCGAAGAGGGATTGTTGTGCGGGCTTACCTTGATGGCCGCTGAAGTGGGACGATCGGGCTTACGACTGGCGGGGAGAAGATTATTTATCTGCTGGGGAAAAGCGTCCAGAGTTCTAACAAATCCGGTTAGGAACTGAGGATAATGATTGACGTTCCTTTATAAGGAGTGCCTTAGGATCCTGCTGGAGAGGAATGTTCGGGCTTACGACGGCGGCCGAAGAAGGATTATTGTGCGGGCTTACCTTGATGGCCGCTGAAATGAGAATTGTTGTAAGGCTTTCGTGCCTTGGGATTCGGGCTTATTGCGGCTGCCGAGGAATTAAATGCTCACTTGCTGGAGTAAAAAGGTATTCGGGCTTACGAAGATGGCCGAAGAGGGATTGTTGTGCGGGCTTACCTTGATGGTCGCTTGAAGTGGGACGATCGGGCTTACGATTGGCGGCCGGGGAGATGAATGTTGGTGAAAACCAATGGGAATTTTGACGTCGGAAGACGGGATTGAGATTTGATGTCCGAAGACAGGACTGAGCGTTTGAATGTCAAAAGTCGGTTTGGGGCGGGAATGAGCGTTTGAATATCAAACGTCAACTGGGGATATAAATGAGCGTTTGAATGTCAAACGTCAACTTGAGATGTAAATGAGCGTTTGAATGACAAACGTCAACTTGGGATTTAACGTCTGGAGATGAACGTTAGTGAAAACTAACTGGGAATTTAACGTCCGGAGACGAGCGTTAGTGAGAACTAACTGGGAATTTAACGTCTGGAGACGAGCGTTAGTGAAAACTAACTGGGAATTTAACATCTGGAGACGAAGCGTTAGTGAGAACTAACGGGAACTTTAACGTCTGGAGACGAAGCGTTAGTGAGAACTAACGGGAACTTTAACGTCTGGAGACGAAGCGTTAGTGAGAACTAACGGGAACTTTAACGTCTGGAGACAAGCGTTAGTGAAAACTAACTGAGAATTTAACGTCTGGAGACGAGCGTTGGTGAGGACCAACAGGAACTTTACCTCGAGAGAGGGGCATTAGAAATGTCTAACTGGAAATTTTGGACCTCGAGAGAGGGGCATTAGAAATGTCTAACGGGTATTTCACCTCGAGAGAGGGGCGTTAGAAATGTCTAACGGAGAAATTGGACCTCGAGAGAGGGGCGTTAGAAATGTCTAACGGGTATTTCACCTCGAGAGAGGGGCGTTAGAAATGTCTAACGGAGAAATTGGACCTCGAGAGAGGGGCGTTAGAAATGTCTAACGGGTATTTCACCTCAAGAGAGGGGCGTTAGAAATGTCTAACGGAGAAATTGGACCTCGAGAGAGGGGCGTTAGAAATGTCTAACGGGAATTTGGACCTTGAGAGGGGGGCGTTAGAAATGTCTAACAGAGAAATTGGACCTCGTGAGAGGGGCGTTAGAAATGACGGAACTCACGAGGGAAACTAATAGAAAAGAATCTCACGAGGAGATAACGAGATGCAAAATCTCGGGGAAGGATCTCGCAGGGAGATGATAGAAAGATCTCACGAGGGAGAATAACGAGGAAGGATCTCATGAGGAGATAACGAGATGCAAGATCTCGGGGAAGGATCTCGCAGGGAGATGACGGAAAGATCTCACGAGGGAGAATAACGAGAAAGGATCTCACGAGGAGATAACGAGATGTAAGATCTCGGGGAAGAATCTCGCAGGGAGATGACAGAAAGATCTCACGAGGGAGAATAACGAGAAAGGATCTCACGAGGAGATAACGAGATGCAGGATCTCGTGGAAGGATCTCGCAGGGAGATGACGGAAAGATCTCACGAGGGAGAATAATGAGAAAGGATCGCACGAGGAGATAACGAGATGCAGGATCTCGGGGAAGGATCTCGCAGGGAGATGACGGAAAGATCTCACGAAGGAGAATAACGAGAAAGGATCTCACAAGGAGATAACGAGATGCAAGATCTCGGGGAAGGATCTCGCAGGGAGATGGCGGAAAGATCTCACAAGGGAGAATAACGAGAAAGGATCTCACGAGGAGATAGTGAGATGCAAGATCTCGGGGAAGGATCTCGCAGGGAGATGACGAAAAGATCTCACGAGGGAGAATAATGAGAAAGGATCTCACGAGGAGATAACGAGATGCAAGATCTCGGGAAAGGATCTCGCAGGGAGATGGCGGAAAGATCTCACAAGGGAGAATAACGAGAAAGGATCTCACGAGGAGATAATGAGATGCAAGATCTATGGGAAGGATCTCGCAGGGAGATGATGGAAAGATCTCACGAGGGAGAATAATGAGAAAGGATCTCACGAGGAGATAACGAGATGCAAGATCTCGGGGAAGGATCTCGCAGGGAGATGGAGAAAAGATCTCACGAGGGAGAATAACGAGAAAGGATCTCACGAGGAGATAGCGAGATGCAAGATCTCGGGGAAGGATCTCACAGGGAGATGACAAAAAGATCTCACGAGGGAGAATAACGAGAAAGGATCTCACGAGGAGATAACGAGATCCAAGATCTCGGGGAAGGATCTCGCAGGGAGATGGCGGAAAGATCTCACAAGGGAGAATAACGAGAGAGGATCTCACGAGGAGATAACGAGAGAGGATCTTATGATAAGATGGGTAATCTCTATAAGAGATTGGTAATCTCACGAAAAGATGGGTAATCTCACGAAAAGATGGGTAATCTCACTAAAAGATGGGTAATCTCACGAAAAGATGGGTAATCTCTCTAAGAGATGGGTAATCTCACGAAAAGATGGGTAATCTCACGAAAAGATGGGTAATCTCTCTAAGAGATGGGTAATCTCATGAAAAGATGGGTAATCTCTCTAGCAGATGGGTAATCTCTCTAAAAGATGGGTAATATGTCTAAGAGATGGGTAATCTCACGAAAAGATGGGTAATCTTTCTCATCTTCATCAGCTCCTCTGTCAGTTCCCTCAATTCTGTTGTCAGTTCCTTTGATGGGTGAGGTCGAAACTGTAAGGTCGGAGGTTGGGTATGCCTTAGGAGGTTCCCCCTTTGCGGGCTGCTGCCTTGGTGCTGGCGAGCCTCTTGTTTTTCCTGATGTCGGCTGGTGTTGGCATATAACCGAGCCTCTAGACTGTAGTGTGGTCCTTGACTTTGATGACTTGGTGTTGGCCTTGTAACCTTTTGCCGAGCCCCAGTCCTGGGATGAAGTTCATGAGTTTCATCATCTTCATGGCGGGAGGAATCTTGTCTTGAAACAGTGGAAGGTCCACGTTGCATATTTGGATCTTGGAGGTTTCCAGAGTGAATCCAGTTAATGCCATGTCGTCATTGCGCTTGATCTCCAACACTGGAATGTCATTGGTGCAGGTCCCTTCGGTGGTGATGCTGTCGCCGTAGACTGTGGTTAGCTCGTTGCCTTGCATGAACTTGATACATTGGTGAAGGGTGGATGCCACACCATTCATTTGATGCAGCCAGGGTCGCCCCAAGATGGTTATGAAAGTGATTGGAATGTCCAACGCTTGGAATTCGGTGGGGATCATCCGCTTGCCGAACCAGATGTTTAGAGTAGCGACCCCGAGAACTGTGCGGGAAGTAGAATCGTAGGCCTTGACAGTGTGGACTGAAGGCTTCAAATCTGTGGAGGTGACGATGATGTTGTCGATCATCTGGATTACTTCTTCTGGAGTTGCATCCATGGGGACCATGGTGCGGGCCAAAATTTCCTCTAGCTTGATCTTGTGAGGGTATGAAGAGGTGAGTAGAGACTAAAGGGAAATGTTCACCTGAGTCTGCTTGATCTGAGTGAGGATCGGGTCCTCCAACATTTGAGAGGTAGAGGTTTTGGTGGTGCCTCCAGATTGCTTTGAGGTTTGATGAGTTGAACTTTGGATTATCCTTCTGGGGATTATGCTTCTTGTTAGCGATAGGTTGCGAAGATTGGAGACTTTCTTGTGTCCCGATGCCCGAACCGTGGTGTCGCCAGGATATTTTTGCTTTCCCACCCCGTAGGTTACGAAGATGTCTTTGTTTGATGGAAGGGAAGACTTGCCGGAGAAAACTTCCCTTGTATGCTACTTGTTGCCCGGAGGTGTCATGAGGATTCGATTACGATGTCGAGCGTATCGAGAAGCCCTAATTCGATTAAGACCATAATGCCGAAAGATGCTTCGACAAGCCCCGATGTCGAAACTCAAGGTAGACCCTTGGGATGAAAAAGTTCTCTTCGTGTGGCGAAGCCCCGGTCTGAAGAAATGACTTGGTGAAGCCCCAGTTTGAAGGAAGCGCTGGTCATCTGTGGGGATTCTAGAGTGAATCTGATGCAGCCCCAATCTGAGTTGAACTCCATGTGGCCTGACGAGGCAACCGTCCTTGATTTTTTTTTTCGATTGGTCAACCAAAGTGTATAAGAGGAATGGCTTGTAATGTATACGCGCAAGGACGTATTTTAGAGAAGTGGGAACGAATCTCGATTTTATGTGGATGCCTAGTTTAATGCAGGCACCAAAACTCGCTTTGGGTTTGACTCTTTTGGGAGAGTATGAGCGTAGAGAGGTTTGGAGAAGTGTATGGAAGCTCTTGCTGACAGAAAGACAGTGTTTAGCTCTAATTTTCCTATTATCGTAGAAAAAGAAGACTTGTCGAGACATCTAAAAACATGTTTTATCCATAATGATCACAAGATTGCTTTAAACCCTTTGTTAACGTTCAGGTTGTTCAACCATTAACCCTGATATAAACAAATGTCTTGATTAACCGTGAGAAGAAAGTCAACTGATGTCGCGGATCAAAGTTGGTTGTGTGTGAAAGAAAGGCCTGTGTATAGGGGAGGTCATTGATGAGACCGGGTTTATGGGATTTGTATGTGTTTATGCTCTGGACCGTTTCTGTTTGCCTAGGTTCTCCTCAGTGTAAGGAGCTCAGGTCGCCGTAGCTGTGGCGGAACGGTGCTTGGCTCTGGGAAAAGGGTATGAACATTTGTGGTCCTTTGGTGCAAAGGTTCAGATGGGAAGTTTGGATGATGAGGTATGGGCCTCGAGGTGATTCCTTGACAAGTCGTTGTTGACGACTTCTTCGTTGATTCCATTGCTTCTTGATCAGCGTCTTTCACCGGGGGAGAAAGAATTCGAATGTAGCGTAAGGGCTTATGATGTGTTTTTGCCTTTGCTTTGACCGCTCCATTGTTATCGACAACCTCCATTCTTCGAGCTTTAACTTTGTTTGCCCATCTGTCAAGCTTGTGATTGGCGGTGCTGGGTCCTTCGCCTCACTTTTTTTTTTTTGAAGTTCTTGCTTTGAACTTTTCTCTCCTTTTTTTTTTTTTTGAAGTTCTTGTTTGAACTTTTTTTCTCTTTTTTTTTGAAGTTCTTGTTGGAACTTTTTATTTTTTTCTTTTTTTTTTTGAAGTTCTTGAGGACGAAGGCAAGCTCCTGCTTGAACTTTCTCGATGCGCACGAGGGCGAAGGCGAGCTCCGAGGTTGTTGTCGACATGGGGTCAATCTTCCGATGTTGAGTGACCTTTTGTTGTTCCTTGATATTGCCGCCGTCGTTGACTTGGTCAAGGTGATGGTGGAGACATGTTTTTGGGAAGTGTGTGGCTTGATGGAGGCCTTTGTGGGGTAAGGAAAGTGTATGGGGAGGGCACCAGTTGACTTTCTCACACCGATTAATCAGAACATTAGTTATTTCCAGAGATTATGTGTTGAGCAATGCAAGTGATCATTTAGGATATAACCATTTCATTAGTTGTAATGTAGGTGTGCAAATAATGTCTCAAGTCTAGCAAGAAGAGAAAAAAGACACTTATTTATAGAAACTTTAAGATTAACTACAATGTCCGAGGCGGACTTGATTGAACGAGGAAAGTACTAGAACCTACGAAGGTTGACCAAAAGACAATTGACAGATCTCGAGGATAGGTAGCCCCTACTCTAGCTGTTCTTCGCTGATTGGACTGCCAGGACGCTTGAGCTTTCCATCTTCTGTTAACTTCTGAGTTCCATACCGCAGACCGAGGCAGTGATCAGTTTGTGCCCATGATACTGGTGGAAGTGGAGGGATTTGAGGCCATGGAGCGGCTGGAGCAGATACAAGTTGTCCGAAGAAATGGGTCGGAAAAGTCACGGGGACGAAACTTGATGACTGAGCATATTGAGAGAAGGAAGTGAACCTGGGAGGATTTCGAGGGATATTGGGATCTGTTTGAGAGGATCCAGCGCTGCGCTGGTTGCATTGAGTGAAAGGGGTAGTACTGGCTTGGCCGTATATGACAGGGTTGCTTTGAGAGGTGGCAGTATGAAGCCCCGGTCGGCTGTTTCCTTGGATTGAAGGATTTCCGGATTTCAAAGGCAGAGGACCCTGGGTGAAGGTTTGGAGAGCTGATCGTAAAGGATCGTCGTCCTCGATTTGGATGAAAGTACCATCTGGCTGGGGGATAGTTGCTATACCTCGCTCATTCAGAAGTTGTACCCTGAAATTCTGCTGATCCTTTTTCTGTTTCTTGTGAACCTCACAGGGCCGGATGGCTTCTTCCGGTGTCATATCTGTTACCGGTGGCGGGGTTCCGTTCCCGTCACGATTTCTCGGTGAGTCTGACATGTCGGAAAGTCTGGCTGAGGGAACTGAGGGAACTGAGGAACTGTCTGATGCTGCCATAACTGTAATTCTGGCGAGACGCTGACCCGAAATTCTGAACCACTCTCTGTTTGCTATAGGAAACGAAAGGTATAGCTTAGTTTTCGGAAGGGGTATGTGGCTCAAGGCTTTAAGGCTCGAAAATTGGACCGTGAAAGGTCGAGAATAAAGATTTGACCGTGAAAGGTCGGGATTGAATATTTGAGATCAGACCGCGGAGGTCTCGATTGGAGATCAGATATCGGACCGCGAAGGTCGGGATCGTTTATTTGAGATCGGACCGCGAAGGTCTCGATTGGAGATCAGAGATCGGACCGCAAAGGTCGGGATCAACTATTTGAGATCGGACCGCGAAGGTCTCGATTGGAGATCGGAGATCGGACCGCGAAGGTCGGGATATGAGATTTGAAATCGGACCGTGAGGGTCGCGATTGGAGATCGGAGATCGGACCGCGAAGGTCGGGATTAGCTATTTGAGATCGGACCACGAAGGTCTCGATTGGAGATCGGAGATCGAAGATCGGACCGCGAAGGTCGGGATTGACTTTTGAGATCGGACCGCGAAGGTCTCGATTGGAGATCAGAGATCGGAGATCGGACCGTGAAGGTCGGGATTGACTTTTGAGATCGGACCGCGAAGGTCTCGATTGGAGATCGAAGATCGGACCGCGAGGGTCGGGATCGACTATTTGGGATCGGACCGCGAAGGTCTCGATTGGAGATCGGAGATCGGACCACGAGGGTCGGGATTGACTATTTGGGATCGGACCGCGAAGGTCTCGATTGGAGATCGGAGATCGGACCGTGAATGTCTTGATCGACTATTTGGGATCGGACCGCGAAGGTCTCGATTGAGGATTGGACCACGAGGGGTCGGGATCTACTATTTGAGATCGGACCGCGAAGGTCTCGATAGGAGTGTGGAGATCGGACCGCGAAGGTCTCGATTGGAGATCGAAGATCGGACCACGAAGGTCGGGATCAACTATTTGAGATCGGACCGCGAAGGTCTCGATTGGAGATCGGAGATCGGATCGCGAAGGCCGGGATCGACTATTTGTGATCGGACCGCGAAGGTCTCGATTGGAGATCGGAGATCGGACCGCGAAGGTCGGGATTGATTATTTGAGATTGGACCGCGAAGGTCTCAATTGAGGATTGGACCGCGAAGGTCGCGATTTGAGATTTGAAATCGGACCGTGAGGGTCGCGATTGAGGATTGGACCGCGAGGGGTCAAGATATGAGATTTGAAATCGGACCGTGAGGGTCGCGATTGAGGAGTGGACCGCGAAGGTCGATATTTGAGATTTGAAATCGGACTGTGAGGGTCGCGATTGAGGGTTGGACCACGAAGGCTAGATATGAGACATCGGACCACGGAAGGTCGCGATTGAGAGTTGGACCGCGAGGGGTCAAGATATGAGACATCGGACCACGGAAGGTCGCGATTGAAAGTAGGACCGCGAGGGGTCAAGATATGAGACATTGGACCACGGAAGGTGGCGATTGAAAGTAGGACCGCGAGGGGTCAAGATATGAGACATCGGACCACGGAAGGTCGTGATTGAAAGTTGGACCGCGAGGGGTCAAGATATGAGACATCGGACCACGGAAGGTCGCGATAAAGAGTTGGACCGCGAGGGGTCGAGATACGAGATATCGGACCACGGAAGGTCGCGATTGAGATTTGGACCGCGAGGGGTCGAGATGTGAGACATCGGACCACGGAAGGTCGCGATTGAGAGTTGGACCGCGAGGGGTCGAGATATGAGATATCGGACCACGGAAGGTCGCGATTGAGAGTTGGACCGCGAGGGGTCGAGATATGAGATATCGGACCACGGAAGGTCGCGATTGAAAGTAGGACCGCGAGGGGTCAAGATATGAGATATCGGACCACGGAAGGTCGCGATTGAAAGTAGGACCGCGAGGGGTCGAGATATGAGATATCGGACCACGAAAGGTCGCGATTGAAAGTAGGACCGCGAGGGTCACTATTTTAAAGATTCCCGAGATGGGACCATGCAATTGTTGTTTAAGTTTACTGAAAACACATTTTTCTCAGAGTCCTAAATGGTTGGAAAAGAGCGTGTCTTCTTTTTCGCAACTAATCCTAGAGCTCTAATCAGTGGATCTCGTCACTACGCTTATAGGCCCCTCGTTCCCATTTGTAGATCATCTTTCTCGGGACGGACAATCCCGAGCGAGGTCCTATAAGGCAAGCGAGTTCCACCGACAAAAGAAAAAGTGAACTTAAGGCTAGCTGATCACGCAAACTTCCAACGTATGTGACGCACGGGCCACAGTCGAAGTCAACGCCCTTAAGTTAAGGCGAGGATCGTGCCAAAATTTCGGCATGACCTCTCCTGACTCGCTTGCGCGAGGGACCTTAGCTTTTGGTGTTGGCCAAGTTGTGGCTGGCACGGTGCATTCGGTGAGGGTTTGGTGACACGGCGTCACATTGAACCTTCGGGTATATTTTTCGGCAGAGCTCCGCGTCAAAGTCAAGGCTGAAAAGCTCAAGACTTTGGGTCGGGAACGAACTCCGGTCTCAATCTCTCGAGCTTGACTAGTGGCGGAACCAGGCGTAAAAAACATACACTTAGGCTTTATGACACGAACTAAGCCAAAAATCAACCGGGGTCTTGGACAAAGTGTGACACAAAGAGTGAATGGCTTACACGGGCTAGGATGGGCTGTTTGGGACGACCCCGTGCGCCCTCGAAAGGTGTCTGGCAGACCAACCGAGGTGCAACTGATAAGGCCATCCCGGGTTACGGGTCGTAGTGTGCGGTACCGAGGCAAGTGCACGTGAAGTGCGGTGTACCGAGGCAGCAAGTGCGAGTAGTGTGCGGTCACTAAAATTCTTTTCTGAGTAAAACAGAGATTTTTCAGAATGTGTCTTAAAGAATTTTGATGCGCAGTTCAAAAGATAGCATGGAAATCAATCATGAATGGGGATGCACAAACATGGTATGATTTTGAAAAGATGACAATGTAATGCCTTTAAAAAAAACCGTTCGAGGTTTAAAGTAACACACGCATACGAAAACGAGGAAGGGTAAACGAAAGTTTGACCCACGGAAGGCTTTTTTGAAAACAACGGTAGTTTTGAAAAAAGTATTCTCAATCCCCAAATGGAGTCGCTAATCGAAATTAACCGATTTTACGGGCGAAATAAACGCGGTTGTCTTTCGCGGAGGGTTGGTGTCTGAGACCTCGCTTTTCGGGAAGGAAGAGGAGTCGCCACGCGGTTTTGTATTTTGAACGTTGAGAAACGGCTTTATTGAGAAAAAGGTGTCATTTTTATTGGTAGCAAAAACTTAGGAAAAGGCTTTTGAAAACGGGGAGTCATTTTTATTGGTAGCAAAAATGAGTAAAAAGCTTTTTGAGTACCAGAGATTGTTAGGTTCGGAGGTTATGTTACGTTTTGGGAAGAGTATTACGAGATCACCTGAAATGCCTCGTATGACGAGTCTTTCTACCTTTCTCGAATACGTGTGTGTGTGTGTGTGTGTGTTTGCATTTTTGAAATGGGGGCTTGAATGACAAGCTTAATCTTGGTTTGAATGTCAAACGTTGATTAGGTGACCTGTTTGAAAAGGCGAGCGTTTGAATGACAAACGTCGTTTTTGTGACGAAAATGAGCGTTTGCGTGGCAAATGTCGATTTTGAGTTTGAATGAGCGTTTGAGTGGCAAACGTCGATTTTGAGACGGAAATGAGCGTTCGCGTGGCAAACGTCGGTTTTGAGACGGAAATGAGCGTTTGCGTGGCAAACGTCGATTTTGAGCTTTTTTGAAAGAGAGTTCGAAGGACGAACTCCGGTTTTGAACCGGGCGAGTCATTGTTAACGATTTTTACGGGAAAAAGCGTATTAAATGATTTTGAGTGTCAAAAGGCGGCTTTTAGTTTGAAGATGAGCGTTTGGATGCCAAACGTCATTTTGCGCGTTTTGAAAGAGAGTTCGAAGGACGAACTCCGGTTTTGAACCGGGCATTACATTGTTAACGATTTTACGGGAAAAACGTATTAAATGATATGCAATCAACGAATCGGGTTGCGACTCGGACTTTGATAAGTAAATACTATCACGATCCAAACGGATCAGACTTTGTAAATGACAGTATTTAAAGTGCGGCATCGAGGAATCAAACGACCCGGAATTGTAAAGTACGATCAACGAGCCAAACGGCTTGGAATTGTAAAGTACGATCGACGAGCCAAACGGCTCGGAATTGTAAATGACGATCAACGAGCCAAAACGGCTCGGAATTGTAAATGACGTTCGACGGATCAAACAGTCCGGAATTGTAAATGACAGAAAAGTAAATAACGATCGACGGATCGATCGATTCGGAATTGTAAAGTTGCGATCAACGAACCAAATGGTTCAGAATTGTAAATGACCTAAAAGTAACGGAACGGGGTCGGAACGCCGTTTTAACCCGAGATTACTTCTCTTATGGGAAGAGAAGAGGATCAGGGACTAAAACGTATCGGACCCCCCGTTAGACGGTGACGTCTACATTTTGAGAGTGAGAGAGGGAGCTACCTATGGCTAGGGTCGGCTCCTTGGGCTCGGGAGGACGTATACGGGATACGAAAAGGTGTTTGAAAGGTGTTTCGGAAGTGTTTGGGCAGAGTTTCCCCTTTTATTTGGTGCTTAGGAACCTAGGGATTTGGGCAGCGTTTCGACTTGTGTCGGTTTAGCCTACGATTAGAATCTACCGACGTGTAGCACGAGGGCCCCCGAAGAGTAGAGAATTCTGCCGACGAGTAGCATGAGGGCCCCCGAAGAGCGGAAGAAAGACAAGCCTTTTTTGCTTGGGGTGGAGGGAGGAGAATTTGTGTGTTGAAATGTGAAGGAGGGAGGAGTATTTATAGGATGAAAAAACTTGGAGGAGGGAGAAAATACTTGGAGGTTAAGAAAATGGAGTGGAGAGGAAGCTTCTTTGCTTAGCCTGGTGGGTTTCAGCCTTGCAGAAAGAGTCCGGCCGGACCTCTCTTGCATTTGGGGATATTTTGGTCATTTGGCCTTGAGTTTGACACGTCTTGGACACGTATTTAAGCTGCAAAAAGAGTCCGGCCAGACTGTACCTGAAATTGGCTATATTTCCTGATTGAACTAGCCATATGCATAGATCTTGTTCTCGCGTTCGATTTGATATGTGGTGGGCCCAAAACGGAGTTCGTATGAGGGAGTTATGACCTCCGAAAGGTCGGGACGCTCGAAAACGGGAAATCGAATCCCGAAAGACCCCGAAAAGTGCATTTTTTCGGGGAAAGCTGTACTTTTACGTGTGATAACGTGTGTTGAGTACACTTTGATGTTGGGATGCACGGGGCAGTCCCGGGATGTCTCGTTGGCTTGAGAACGGGAAACTTAACGGGTTCCGGTTAACCTGGAGCGGGCCAGTTAACGGATTTTGGTTAACTTTTAACGGATTTTGACGATCCGGATTTGGGTACTTACAGTTTTGCCTTGAGTCAAGAAGAAGAAATCCACCATTTCGTCATGTTTCGTTATGTTTTGGCTAACGACCGTTAGTTTGGGACTAAACTGTGTACGAGATAACGAGGGAAGGTCAGAATTGTCCACAGACTGCCTTATCTCGCGCGGAATAGCATGTCTCGCGTGAGATAAATGAGTTCTGCAGACTGCAGATAACAGTTTCCTCGTCGATTTCAACCTCTTTCGGGATAAAACTTTATCCATCCGGCCATCCAATGAAGTTTGGATTCTGGAACCTTCCCAAGGTGTTTGATCTCATCTTCAACACCTCTCCAACACCTAAAAATACCTGAAGACTTTCAGTATTTCTGATCCCGAAAATCCCAGACTTTTCAAGTTAAAACCCCCACATTTACTGGTTTCTCTCCCTGAAAGATTCCTGTAAATCACCCCTAAAATCACCTAAAGTTTGTTTGTCAACCTTGTTGATAAACAAACATTGAAGCACGAATCAAGGACTGAGGCAAAGCTCTGTCCGTGTCAAGGTTCGACTCTAAACTAGAGTCGAAACTCTGCCCGAATTACTTCACGCAAGGTAATCTTTATTTCCTTTCTAATTGATTGTTAGAGTGGTATAAATACATTGAATCTAGGATCAGCCTAGAGCCTCTCCAAATCATGGGGATGGTCTCGAAGCAATCGATCCTATATTCCGTTTAACCTCGTTAAATGGATCTTTATTTTACTTGTTGTTTAAAATGTCTATTTTCTTTGAAAACCTCTCTCTTCTTTAGCAAGACCGATCTCCGGATTGGGTGGAATGGGTGCTCCTTGACATTTCCATTCCATAACATAAGCTCCGAACCCAAAATCTATTTTCAAAATGATTTTTCTATGTTTCCAAATGAATAATATATGTGGCGACTCAAAAAAAAGATGTGAAAGAAAACTTGCGCATCGCTACAAATGGTATGAAAAAGGAGATTGCAAAATTCGTATCAAAGTGCCTGACTTGTCAACAAATCAAAGCTAAACATCAAAGGCCCGCTGGATTACTTCAACCACTGGATATTCCGGAATGGAAGTGGGAGGGCATTTCTATGGATTTTGTGACTAGATTGCCTCCTACTTCGAGGAAGATGGATGCTATGTGGGTGATTGTGGATAGACTGACCAAATCAGCTCATTTTCTACCAGTTTCAACCAAGTATTCATTAGAGAAATTAGCCCAGTTGTACATACGCGAGATTGTGAGACTTCATGGAGTGCCTGTCAACATTGTTTCTGATAGGGATCCGAGGTTCACCTCGCGGTTTTAGAGGGCTTTGCATGAAGCCTTGGGGTCTAAGTTGAGTTTTAGCACATCATTTCATCCTCAGACCAATGGGCAGACTGAGAGGACCATTCTGATTCTTGAGGACATGCTATGGGCTTGTGTGATTGATTTCCACTCATCTTGGGAAGACCATTTGCCTTTAGTGGAGTTTGCCTATAACAATAGCTACCAGTCCAGTATTGAGATGGCACCATATGAGGCCCTGTATGGGAGGAAATGTAGGTCTCTAATGTGTTGGGACAAGGTTGGTGAAGCTAGACTTTGGGGTCCAGACTTGGTTAGAGATTCAACTGAGAAGATTAAAGTGATTCGTGATAGATTGAGGACAGCCCAGAGTCGCCAGAAGAGCTACGCCGACACGGAGTTATCATTTCAGGTTGGTGATTTTGTATTCTTGAAGATTTCACCAAGAACTAGGATTAAAAGATTTGGCAATAAAGGGAAGTTGGCACCGAGATTCGTTGGTCCATTTGAGGTATTAGAGATGGTAGGTGAGTTAGCCTATCGATTGGCTCTACCTCCATCTCTTTCTTCTCTTCATGATGTGTTTCATGTCTCTATGTTGAGGAAGTACTGTTATGATTCCTCTCATGTATTTAGTTCTCCTCCCAAGGATGTCTAGGTGGATATGTCTTACGTGGAGGAACCATTGTGGATTCTGGAGTGGCAGGTCCGGGAATTGTGTACCAAGAGTATTCCCGTGGTGAAAGTTTTATGGAAAAATCACACCATTGAGGAAGCTACTTGGGAGTTGGAATCTGAAATGAGAGAGAAGTATCCTGGTTTATTTGAGCATTCAGTTAAGTGAAGTTCAAATTCGGGAAGAATTTTATTTAAGGGGGAGTGAGTGTCACGACCGTAAGCATAGGCACCATTTTGGTCACACGTGGAGCACGTGGGGGTGGGCTGCACTGCATCTCATATTAGGTATTATTTGATATTTGGAATGATTACGTGTTTATTTTGATAGTTGGCTAGCTTCTGGGATTTTAGATGTTATTAAATTGATTTTAAATATATAACGTCTAAATGAAAGAAATGAGAATTTGTGTAGTAAAGTTATAATATTTGAATTTTAAATGAAATGTTACAAAAAAAAAAGTATTGAGGAGCTTAGGTATAAAAATAAGTATAAGGTAGTGGATTGTAGTTATTTGATTCCTGGAGGAGCCTAAGTGTAACTTGCTTATTTAAATATCCTCCTTCTCCCAGAACCTTCATCATTTCCCTCAGTTCTCTTCCTTCTTACGTTTCATCCTATAAACCTAGGGTCACCTTCAGAAAATCATATCAATTCAACCGTCACTCCGTTCTTTGTTCTGATCGCAAATTATTGCTCAGGGAGTCGAGTAGAACATTTATAGCCGATCAAATCTTCCTTTTATTTCGACCTATTTTGGTAAGTTATTATGATTTCTTTCTTTAATTGTTCATAAAATGTATAAAGAGGATATTATGATGATATGATGTGTTTTTGATAATTTTATGCAAGTTATTTGGCTTTAAAAATGATGAACATAGGGTTTTGGAAAGAAGTAGGGTAAAGGTTGATAATATGATTTGGTTTAATTTGGAAAGATGGTATAATATGGTTATATGGCTTAGAGGGAGTATGTGTTATTGTTTGTAACTCTTATACTGATGTTGGAGTGGCTTAAGTTGAGTAAGGATGGGTCATTTTCTTGCTTGGGATGCTGATGGCCAACTTCAGCAAGAATCCTAGTGTTGGGCACAACTCGTGACCTAGAGCACGAGTCGTGACCCTCAGTTTTCACTCGTATAAGGTAGTCGTGAGACTTAAGGCACTCATGTGGAACTTGGGCACGAGTCGTGCCCAAGACTAGTTTTGTGTATCAAGTTTCCAAGCCTTAAACCCTATGCAACCTAGTACGGATTTAGTCCCTCTTTAACTATAACTCTAGTACAACATTAGTGCTATACAATGGAGTCTTAAATGGCCCAAAATGATTGAGTTCATTAGAAGAGGGTCTCGGCAGCGGAATCCGACGAGTAAGTACACTCCGTCTTACTACGAGGGGAGGAATAGGTGAAACTTTTTTTTTTATTTATTTGTACCTTGAAACCTTGTACTATTAATTGTTATTTGGATATTTTTATTTGTAATAACTGAAACTATGATATTTTAAGTTTTTATTTGGATATTTGCATTTTTTTTTACACTTTCTACACATTTATGTAGATATGTAGGTGTGTGTTATGATTGAATTGGTGTAAAGGCTTAGTGTTTCATAATATATTGGATATTGAAGATGTTGCATATATTGGTTTGGTTGTTTGCAGGTTTTTTGGTTTGGTTATTTGCAGCTGTTTGCAGGTTGTTTGGTTTGGTTGTTTGCAAGTGGGATGCTGAAGATTGCTGCTACTGTGGAAGACTGTTCAAATGAACTCGCTACACCGTGTAGCGATTTCATTAAACTCGCTACACCGTGTAGCGAGTTTAGTGAAATTGCTACACCGTGTAGCGATTTCAGTTGAACTTGTTTTTTGGCCATAGAGTTAGGGCGACCACACTAACTTGGCCGAAGTGTTTGGGCGGCCGCACTAACTCCTGGCCTAATTGCAATTTTTCCTAAAATCTTTTACAACCAATTTCATTTGTTTCCTTGTTTTCTTTTTTTCATGAAATAGAATCTTTTACAATACTTCATTAATCCTAGAAATCCAAAATAACCAAACATGCATGAAATAAGAACTAACTGTTTTTTTTTCTTAAATTATTTTACAACATATTCTAATGAAACTGCAACTGAAACTAAAATAGGAACTAACTGTTATTTTACCAAACATAAACTTTCATATAGAAAAATTCAACTCAAATATAAATTACATTCAAGTTTTCAAGTTTAATGAAAATTACATAAAATCCAACTTCAACTGAAACTGAATCCAATTCAAACCAAACATAAATTACATGAAAAACATTCTGGTACTCCCTAATGTTCGGGCATCTACAACGATTGTGCCCTTCTTTATGGCATGATGAACACAGAGTCTTCCGTTATCTGCTTGAAAGTCCATACAATTTCGGAAGCGTCTTGATCTAGGTCGTCCGGACTTCGCAGAACGTCTAAGTAGGGGATTAGGGAAAAAACTTGGCACCAAACCATCCACACCCCAATAGTCCTCATGCTCGATTGGTTCAAATGTCCCCTTCCATGTCTTGTTGTATTCCCCAATGGTGTAAAATCGAGAAATGAAATCTCGACCATCAAGATGTTGTGCAGAACAACATGCAAGAAGATGGGAACAAGGCATGTGATAGGCAACCCATTTACCACATGTGCAGGTACGCTCATTAAGCCGGACAATCTCGATATTTCCTCCCTTATCACCCTGATGTGCGGTTTTCACTTGATACACCCCCATTTCGTGATTATTGAACCTCCTTACCTGATGTGTTGCCCCTTTCGCGATGTTCTTCAAGTAGCATTAATGAACTTTCTAGATGAATTGGTGTAGGGGATTGATGTTAGGGTTATTAGGATTACCTCCTAAGGCATTAAGTAAAAATCCATGCCTTACTTGAAAGTACTCCACACAACAGTAGAAGGTAGTTTCAACAATTGTTGTGATTGGCATCCCACGTGCTCCCTTCATCACACCATTGAAAACCTCAGACATGTTGGTAGTCATGATGCCATATCTGTAACCGCCATCGTGTGCCAATGTCCATTTTCTGGCATCCAAATTATGAAACCATGCAACTGCCTCGGGGTTAATTCCACGGATACTCTCTAAGATAGATTTCAATTTTATATCTTGAGTTGCTGTACCCGCTCTCTAAAACAGATACTTCAACCCTTCCCCTCTATGCTTATCCAAAACATTTGCTCGCATATGTCTCAAGCAAAATCGATGATTCACATTTGGCCACCATGTATCTTCAGTTATAGTCTTAACAATGCCGTGATGACGGTCAGATATCAAACATACTTCATGACTCTTGATAATATACTTGCAAAGCAGATATAAGAACCAACACCAGTTCGTCCAGTTCTC
Organism: Adenophora triphylla var. japonica; assembly: GCA_022495995.1. NCBI lineage: Eukaryota > Viridiplantae > Streptophyta > Magnoliopsida > Asterales > Campanulaceae > Adenophora > Adenophora triphylla. The sequence continues at coordinate 544,603 of JAFEMH010000340.1, forward strand.
CTTTTCAACAACGACAAATGCAAGAGGAAGTATACTGTCCTGGGCGTCAACACCCATGGCAATCAGTATTACCCCTTTATATCTACCATGCAGGAATGTTCCATCAACTGAAATGACAGGCCAACAATGAGAGAAAGATTCAATGCAAGGCCCAAATGCCCAGAATACCTGTCAATACATGTGTAACTCAGCAATAGGATGAGGAGGATGAGAATACTCAACAATTGTGCTTGGGTTGTATTTTTGAATGGCTGCTAGGACGCGGGGTAACCTTATATAAGATTCCTCCCAATCTCCAAAAACCTCTGCAGTGCCCTTCTGCTTTCCACACCATGCCTTCTTGTAGGTAATTTCTTTCCAAACCTACTAAAGATGTGTGCAATAATGACTCCAACCTTGGCATCTGAATCGGCCTAAATAAGACCAACAACTTCCCAACCGATAAACTTGGCATCTAGGTTGGGGTGATCTCGACTTTCTCCATAATATAAGCAGTAGTGAGGAGCCCTATACTTGGTCAGTTCCCAATAGCCAAACTTCTTCCTACTCACACGAACATAAAAATTGCATGGATAATTAGTCAAAACATCTTTAATTAAACAACAGAATATTCAAAGATTAGGCACTAAGCATAATATTATGTAAACATTTAACATGACATCTATTCTTTGTTAAACAATTCAGAGTTATCAAATTTTGTGATTCCATAAATTCACTAAAAATAAAAATGATAAATAGGAATATATTTAGCTAAAATAAGTGCCAGTATGGAGAGTGTAAAATAGTGGCAGTGTACAGAGTGCCAGTGCATGTTTATTAAGTGTCACCAATGTAAAAAAAAGTGTCAGTTCATATGTAACAAAGTGCCAGAGTTAGTGTAAAATAGTGCCAGTGTGGAGAGAGTCAGTGCATGTTTATTAAGTGTCAGTATAAAAAGTGCCGATGCATATGTAACAAAGTGCCAGTGTTAGTGTAACAAAGTGCTAGTGTAAAAAAGTGTCACTGCATGTATATTAAGTGTCAGTGTAAAAAAGTGACAGTGTTAGTGTAATAAAGTATCAGTGTAAAAAAGTGTCAGTGTTAGTGTTATTAAGTGTCAGTGTAAAAATAATTTTTCCTAAGCTTAAAAAAACACATATTTTGTAAGACCAACTCTATTAATAATATATTAATATATTATATAAAATTTAACAAATTAACTGCAACAAATATTATTAGATTAGAGAGGGAAGAAATACTTACTTCCCCATCCTTATATTTTCAAATAAATTTTGAATGGTTGTATTAAAATTTATACTTTTATCAATTAGTCTCTTGAAACAATTTAACCTTGGCAATTAACTGAAAATGACAGAAACCATTACAACCCTTTAATCGTAACTAACGCGTAATCAACGTGATATGCATATATTTTTTATTATTTTTTTAAGATAAACAACATCTTTCATCTAAAAAAGAATTATGAATAAATTATTTTAAAAAAATAATATTTATTTTTGGACAGTTACACTTTGATTATATTTTTAAATTCCTATTTATAAGACTCTTGCATGTATATATATTATTACATTAATATTTCTTTCATCCCAAAATAAAAATAATTGATCAATTTTTATTTTGATTAAAATAAAAAAAGTATTCATTTATTAGACTATATTATTGTAACTATTTCTAATTTATATACCAAATATTTCAATTTATAAAATAAATTTGTATGTATATGGATCATAATTATAGTACTACTTCTTCTGTCTCAAAATGAATTATAAATAAAAAAATTTAAAAACAAAAAATGTGTATTTTATAAAATATTAATCGATCCAGTTTTGAAGAGTTACATTTCCTTATTTATTAAAATATTTACCTTATAAACTAAAATTTTCCATTTTACTTGATTTATATAGGAAATAATTAATCAATGGGAGAATTACATAATGCCATGTCATAATAGTGACATGGCTTAATGCGAGGGCTCTAAATGTTTGTCTTTTAATATATTATATAGATTGATCATTATAGTATTACTTCTTTCATCTCAAAAAGAATTATAAATAAATTATTTTTAAAAAATAATATTTATTTTTGGACCGTTACTCTTCGATTATATTTTTAATTTCCTGTTTATAAGACTCTTGCATGTATATAGATCATTACATTAATATTTCTTTCGTCCCAAAATAAAAATAATTGAACAATTTTCATTTTGCTTAAAATAAAAAAAAGTATTCATTTATTAGACTATATTATTGTAACTATTTCTAATTTATATACCAAATATTTCAATTTATAAAATGAACTAGAATAAGCCCGTGTCCGAGGACACGTTTTTTTTGTTTTTTTAATTAAGCCCGTGTTCGAGGACACGTTTTTTTTTTTTATTAATTAAAATTTTTTTAAGGGCAAAATGGGAAAGAGACAAAATAGTGAGGGCAAAATGGAAAATTCCATCATTGGAACTATTCATAGAACTGTTCACAATGGTGAGGTGGACAACTCTCATTTATACTATAGATTTTTTTTTAAAGGGCAAAATGGGAAAGAGACAAAATAGTGAGGGCAAAATAGGAAATTCCACCATTGAAACTATTCATAGAAGTGTTCACAATGATAAGGTGGACAACTCTCATTTATACTATAGATTTGTATGTATATGGATCATAATTATATACTACTTCTTCTGTCTCAAAATAAATTATAAATAAAATTTTTAAAAATATAAAATGTGCATTTGTATAAAATATTAATCGATCAAGTTTTGAAAATTCAAAACTGGATCGATTAATATTTTATAATTCAAAATTTGTAAAAAAAATATAATTAGAGTTACAATTCCTTATTTACTAATTGCTTTCCCGTTTTCTGAAAATTCAAAATTTGATTTCAAAATTCAAATGTTGA